>JAQFVV010012410.1:12271674-12476674 GCA_028023455.1 Epiperipatus broadwayi | reverse complement strand
TTACACATATCTTTATCATTGTTCAGTATATATATATAGCAAATTACTGCAGTTTAATTTATAAAGATATGTGTAAGAGATTGTGATCTAGGCAAACTAATGGGTGTTGGTTCAGCATGAAATGTGCATCTTGGAGATCATAGATCTTTTTCACATGTCATTGGTCATATTTATAATTACATCCCTTCACAAGATGTTAAAAGCAGACAGAAACCAGTCCTTACTTTGCATGAGTGGTGTAGTGAAAATTAGCTACAAAAATATTATTTATTATTGGATAATCTCTAGTCTAATGAGTGACTAATAAAAATTAAAATAGATGACAACTGTGTCCTTAAAACAAATGTTTTGGTTTTTTTTTTTAAAAAAATTGCTTAGACAGATTACATTTACATTACAAGGACATTAAATCTATTAACTGGAGAATGTAGTATGAGAATCATATCTTATACAAACGCATTAAAATAATTACAAGACAAAATATAAAAATGCATAAATGACTATCTTTATACAACAAAGGACTACATTACTCTAAATATTGACAAATTCAGCCAATAGAAAAAATAATTATTTGTATATTTGCTCATTTGTTCTACCAGTCTATAAAAAATATTAAAAGTTTTTATATATATTAAATTCATATATAGTTCTTAATGTTATTTTCAACATTTATAAATGCAGTAGTTACTACAAGTTGGATAAATGTCCGAGTTAATTATTTGAAAAATTTATAGAACATAGATTTGAATCCTTTTAAATGTAAGATATTTTATTATGACGATAAAAATATTTTTAAAATATTTACCAAGTTCTAATTATCTGAATTTCAATGAAATCAATAGATTATTTTATTAAGAATATTAGCACTGTTTTAAATTCCATTGTGTTTTATTGTACATAAATCTACTATTTCTTAATCACCACTACCTTCCCCTCCCCCTTCATTTATACGGCGTTAATTATATAATTTTAAATGTTTAAATTAAAAATCAACTTCACAAAGTATCTACCCTACCAAAATGCGATCATCCTTAATATTCACGATTATAATTTTTTTTTTTTTCAAACATAAGCCTCTTTTTAAAAACATACCTATTTACAGAACAAAATTGTAATCGTTTTCACAATTACTTTATTTATACGATTTTCTATAGGACGGTAAGAAAAAAATTATTACAAATGTATATGTATGTAGTGACATTAAATAATTAAAATTTTTCATAAAGACATCTAAAAATTGTTACGTAAAATTATCTCAGAGAAACAATTAAAACGGCCTCAAGAATTATAGTTACCTCCTAATTTTCTTCTATGAAAAACTTATATTACCATAGTCTCAATAATAATATAAAAAAATATTATTGAAAGAACATGGAGAAGACAAATTAATTTTGTGGACACAGTTAATGAAATTTAATAATTACTTCATTAGCAGACGATTATTTCCCGCTATTATAAAAAGACTAAGCGAGAATGAAAAATAATGCCTACATGGAATTAATACGTATAGAAAAACTTAGACAATTTACACTACATCATAATCAGTAATTAGTATTTTATACATTATCGTGAGACAAAAATATTAAATTCACTTCGCAAGTACAGTTTTAGAAAATAAACTTCTCTTAATTAAATACATAGAAGAAAATATTTATAAAAATGTAAATAATTACAAAACATAAATATATTTACCAATCATGAAAAAACTAAAATGATACTTAAATTTTGTTTTCCCCCAATTAAAATGAGGCAATTGGCGGGCTTTTTTAATATGGCACGTGACCTTAAATTGTAAATGCTAGGCAATTTTTAAGTTAGTTTTATTATGGGCTTTCAAGTTTCGAGCCCAGAGGTTTTTACAAGCTTAAGAGGATTTAGATATTAAGCGAAAACTGAAACGCTATTTCAGTTAAGAATTTCTATTCATAATATAAGTTCCAAAAAAGGTAAAACAGTCTTTGGGTCAACTGCAAAAATCTTTTCTGTAGCCCCTCAATTGCTAGTAGCTCGGTTGTCTATGGACTAGCTAGCTGAGAGAAAAATTCTAAGCAAATTGAACTTTATTGACTCTGATTCGAATCCAGATCGGTGTATTGAATGGCTTTTTTGTAGTGTAAATATTCCAAAATATTTATAAAAAACCATTTAATATATATATTTAGTAAACCTACTATAGCTAAAAAGAAACGCTATATTGCATATATAGTACATGTAATTTGTGAGCCATGCAGATGTGGCTATTAATTCCTTATTTTCTGGCTCCCTAATGACATTTTTTATTGTTTTGAAATATAACGATGTTTACTGCTGCAATGTCTTTTTTTGGGGGGGTAATTTCTAGAAATTACACAATTTTAATTAACCTTTTTTAAAATACAAGCATAATACATATATTTGAAGTTTAAATGTAATAAAGGGGATTTGAACACAGACTTTCAAACTCCAGCTATCCACTATGTCATATACAACATGACCCACACACGTGAAAAAGATAAATGATCAATATAATTCTATGCTGAACATCTGTCATCAGTTGGTCCAGGTCATCATCTCCTACACTTATACATAATGAATGTTCAGTTTGTATTAAGATAGCAATTCTTCAAACATTAATGTGCAGGCTTCAATCTATTCCAACTCTTCGGCCATCCATATCATTGAAAATCTGAAGGTGAAACACCCAAATCCCTTGTTATTGCCAATATTATTGTCATGCCCATGTAGACTTTAAGTCATTCTGATCCCTCATGTATAGGACCATGTTCATTCAAATACAAAGAAGAGGAATGAGCAGGATGCAAGCTGAATCTTTTAATATTTTTCTAAATACAAGTATAATTCATATAACCATTAAGCATCACATGATCACTATCTCTTATACTAGCACATATTTGTTTATAAACAAACAGTCCATACAGTATTGCCACCCTGTGCCAACCAGAGTAATCAATGAATGCCAGAAGGTTTGTGCATAAAATCCCTATCTAATGCCTACTCATCCAATATCCCCAGACTAGTTTCTGGCTTGTGGCCATCATCAGTGAGAAGCTTTGGATCTGAGAGCACTGCACCTAGATCTTAGGATCTAATGCAACCCTCCAGCACCCACCTTTTATCTCTACTTAACTACAAAACTATGAGAATGAAATTGAAAAACACAAAAATGTTTTCAATCTAAGCTCAATAGCTTATATAGTCATATGGGTCTGAACTCAGTTCAGCACCCATACATTTTGGTGTCTTTGGCTCTTTAACAACCATAGCCACCACTATCCTATTAGGCAGGATTGGTGTTAAACCATTAAGGATCACATGATCACTATCTCTTATACTAGCACATATTTGTTTATAAACAAAGCAAAACTCTCCATACAGTATTGCCATCCTGTGCCAACCAGAGTAATCAGTGAATGCCAGAAGGCTTGTGCATAAAATCCCTATCTAATGCCTACTCATCCAATATCCCCAGACTAGTTTCTGCCTAATAGGATAGTGGTGGCTATGGTTGTTAAAGAGCCAAAGACACCAAAATGTATGGGTGCTGAACTGAGTTCAGACCCATATGACTATATAAGCTATTGAGCTTAGATTGAAAACATTTTTGTGTTTTTCAATTTCATTCTCATAATTTTGTAGTTAAGTAGAGATAAAAGGTGGGTGCTGGAGGGTTGCATTAGATCCTAAGATCTAGGTGCAGTGCTCTCAGATCCAAAGCTCCTCACTGATGATGGCCACAAGCCAGAAACTAGTCTGGGGATATTGGATGAGTAGGCATTAGATAGGGATTTTATGCCCAAGCCTTCTGGCATTCATTGATTACTCTGGTTGGCACAGGATGGCAATACTGTATGGAGAGTTTTGCTTTGTTTATAAACAAATATGGGCTAGTATAAGAGATAGTGATCATGTGATGCTTAATGGTTTAACACCAATCTGGTGGCTATGGTTGTTAAAGAGCCAAAGACACCAAAATGTATGGGTGCTGAACCGAGTTCAGACCCATATGACTATATAAGCTATTGAGCTTAGATTGAAAACATTTTTGTGTTTTTCCAATTTCATTCTCATAGTTTTGAAGTTAAGTAGAGATAAAAGGTGGGTGCTGGAGGGTTGCATTAGATCCCAAGATCTAGATGCAGTGCTCTCAGATCCAAAGCTCCTCACTGATGATGGCCACAAGCCAAAAACTAGTCTAGGGATATTGGATGAGTAGGCATTAGATAGGGATTTTATGCACAAGCCTTCTGGCATTCATTGATTACTCTGGTTGGCACAGGGTGGCAATACAGTATGGAGAGTTTTACTTTGTTTATATAATTCATATACTTGGAGTTTAAATATAATATAGGGAGAAACTCTGTGTTCAAATCTCCTATATTATATTTAAATTCCTATGAATTAGGCTTGTATTTAAAAAAAAAATATTACAGATTTAGCCTGTATCCTGGCCATCTCTCTTCTATGTATTTGAATGGACAAGATCCTACACATGAGGGGTCAGAATGACTTAAGGTCAACATAGGCATGACATCAACAAGAGATTTGGGTGTTTCACCTTCAGACTTTCAATAGTATGAATGGTAAAGTAAATTGAAGCATGTCCATAGAAGTTTGAAGAATTGGTATTTTAATATAAACTGAGCACTAATTATTGTACCGGACATCACAGCGGTACAGAGACATGAGACTCGAAGTAGGGTTTTTGAGGGTGAATCCCTGACTGAGATATAATACTTATAATTTAACTAATAATTGGATAATGAAAAATGGAGGGTTGTATAATATGTGTTGTTATAAAGATATTTAAGTGTAATTATAGGCTTGTGTTAATTTTATATAGAGCCGGTAGATGTCACTATGTATGCAATATAGGTTATTTTTGTAATTAAGCCATACTGAAAAGAGCAAAAATTTTAAATTTGCCGAAAAGAGCTTTTATATGTTATTTTTATGTGTTATGATTATATGACTATATTACAGCTATTGTTATATATCATTTTGTTGGGTTTGTTAGTAAAGATATTTTATTATATCTATGATTTATTTTTAATACTTATAATAATATGTAATTATATAAAACCTTTTTATATTTAAAAACACCAAAATAAAGATTCAAACTCTGGATAGGATTAAAAGATACTTTAATTTAATATTATAAAAAAACAATTTGTTCACATGTAAATTATTTAGATAGTTTACGCCAGAATAGTTTCATTATGCTTACATCTGTGAATATTATATAGTGTGGTTTTATTTATATGCCAATGTTTAAAAAGAAAAAGTTACATAATGGGTTTAGAAAGAGAAATGCTATTTTGTTTGAATAATGACCTAGACAAAAGAATTCACAAGAGAAACACTTTAGTGTTTGAATAAGTTATAATAATGCATTTAACAAACCATGATCGATGCCACTTCGATCATACAAGACAACATGGATATAATTGCTGTGCCAGGTAAATTGGTCTCTACCATCCGTTATATTTATTAAATATTAAACATCAAATTTATAAAACAAACATCAATATAACAAATGTTATATTTTAATTCTTGAATTAAAATAAAATAAGGAAAATTCATTTACGCACATGGGAGTCGCTCATCTAAGGGAAATAGCTTAATGCAAGCTTTTCGTGATATTCCAGATGTAGCTACATTAATAAATAACAAAATAGTTTAGTTATATCACAGCATTATGGCTTCCAGATTAGTTTAGGCATAATTCTAAAATACTATAACAAACTGTGGTGCGAGCATGAGGCACCAAAATATAAGATTTAGTCCATTTTGGCTGAGTAGACGCTTCATCATTTAAGTGGAAATAAAGAAATGGTATGCCCGTTCTTTTGGCAGGCTATACCTGGAGAGAAAGAGGAAGGTAGGGAGATGCAATTGTCCGCATAGAGTATCAATGCAGAGCTTCCGCTACTCTTTCCGAAGGTGTTCTAGGGCAGCGGTGGCGAACTTATGGCAAGCGTGTCACAGGTGGCATTATAAAAAATTTTCTGGCACGTTATCGATTTTCAAATTGTATCCTCATTTTATAACAAAAAATGCAAGATTTCAAAAATTTAAGGCGCCATCTGGCCATAGAATACTAAATTTGAACAAACAGACGAACAAAAATTTCCAAATAGTAACGATGTAATTGTGATATGATAGGAACTTTACATTCAAGGGGGAAGAAATGCGCATAGACAAAGAACACATTTGCGGAAAGTGATGTGTCAGAAGTTTTTTGTAATTGGTATTTTGTCAGTAATTTAATTAAGTTGCTCCAATTTTTGCTGTTTAATTGTCGTGTATCACATTATTCTTTCATAAGTTTTATATTTATAATAATCTCTCCGCTTTGTGGCTATTAATTGCTTGTTTCTTGTCCTGACTGTAGATTGTGATACAGCACGAGTTGGGACGTGTCGATACAGATAGAGTGCGTGCAGAGTAACTCAGCTGAGTTTGAAATTGTGACAAGAATAATATTGTGCCTGTGCACTGCGTAATAATATTGCTTTGTAGCTGAATTTTAAAGGTAATTAATTTAAACATACATTAAAGCGAAGATTTTTGAAATATTTAAAGAAATATTTTCGTTATCAATTTTCGTAAATTTCTTCTGGTTTTATCTAACATGGCTAATGAAAATAAAAAATAAAAAACTACTATTAAATACAAGCAGCGGATAATTCCAAAGTTGGTGGACTCAAGAGTCATCATCATCAACAACCATTATCAATACACTGCAGAATGAAGGTCTCTCCAAGTTCAAGACATCTCCGACCTTTAACTTCTCTTCTCCACATCACTCCTGCACACTTTCTTATTTCATCCATCCATCTCACATGTGGTCTCTTTCTGGCTCTTTTACCATCTCTTGGAATCCTATTTAAGATTTCAATTGTCCATCTATTATCATCTCTTCTAGCAATATGTCCAGCCCAACTCCAATTTTTTCAATGAGGTCAGTATCACCTGTTTGTTCTCTTACCCATACATTGCATTTTCGATCTCTTCTTGTTACTCCCAACATGTATTTTTCCATAGTTCTTTGAGTGGTCTGAAGTCTCTGTATTGCTCTTCTATTAAGTGTCCAAGTCTTAGATCCATAAGTAAAACCGGTAAAACACATTTGTTAAAAATCTTCCTTTTCAAACACATAGGCATATTTCCTTTTAGAATAAAGTTATTTCTACCAAAAGCACTCCAATTAAGTTTAATTATATGATTAATTTTATCTTTTATGTTTCTATCTGAATTAATAATCTGCCCAAAGTATTTGTAGCTGTTAACTTCTTTTAATTCATCATAATCAATCTTTATTTTCATATTTTGAGCAAATCGATTAAACATTACTTTAGTCTTTTTAACATTTATCTTTAATCCTACTTTCATCTGATAACTCCTGCAACATTTCCTGCAGCTCTGAAGCATTATTTGCAACAACAACTACATCATCTGCAAAACCTAAATGACTTAAATAATCTCCATTTACTTTCACTTCTTTAGTTTCCCATTTTAATTCACAAAATACTTCTTGCAGCACTGCTGTAAATGTTTTGGAGATAAGGAGCCACCTTGCCTTACACCTTCCTTAGTGTTGACTTTCCTAGTATCATTATGTAATCTAATTGTTGGTGTTGCATTTTTATAAATATTCTTTAAAATATGACAATATCATGGATCTATATCTTGATGACCTAATGCTTTAATCACTGAAGAAATGTTTCTAGAATCAAATGCCTTTTCATAATCTACAAATCCAAAACTTAGTGGCAACTCATATTCATTTGTCCTTTCTATAACTTCTCTCAATACCTGGATATGATCTACTGTACTAAAACCACTTTTAAATCCAGCTTTTTCTCTTGGTTGGTGGAAATCCGATGTTCTCTGTAGACGAGTTGTAATTATCTTGGTAAAAATTTTGTATAAAACTGATAAAAGTCTGATAGGTCTCTTCTTTATTACCTTTTTTAAATATTAATATTATTACTTCATTCTTCCAATCATCTGGTACATCTTTATCATTTAGACATTTGGTATATAACTTTACTAAAATTTTCTTTATTTCTTCACCTGCTTCTTTTAATATATCAATTATAATTCTATCATTACCTAGAGCCTTTCCTTTCTTCATACATTTAATTGCATGTCTCACTTCTTCATTTAAAATTCTAGGCAATTTTGAAGATGGTACTTGTTTTTTATTACTGTGTAATTCTTGATAAAAGTCTTCCACCCATTTCATGATGTCATCTCTCTTTTTAGTAATAATTCCATCTTTTTTTCTTATTGCAGATATAAATTTCCTACCAATACCAAAATGTTGTTTTACATTCTTGAGACTTTTATTTTCTTCTACAGCTTTTCTTGCTAATTCAGTTACACTTTCTTATATCACTTTCAATTCTTTTCCGCACCATTTTAAAAAATTCGAGATATTCAATCATTTTTAATGCATCATTTTTGTATATCTTCATATTCCTTTTTTTCTTCAGAAATTTTCTAGTCTCAGTAGAAATTTTATTGGTCAATTGCTGCTTTTTTCTACCAGCTACCTTTGTTGCAGTTTTTAAAAGTGTATCAGTTATTTTCATATTAATTTCATTCAAATCTGAATCATGTTTAAAATCTACCAATACTTGAAACCGATTTGTAAGTTCTAATTTAAATTCATTAGAATGTTTCTGAAGATTAGGAATATCAACTGTAAATATTGTTTTTCTTAATAATTTTTGTCTCTCTAGTTTTGCATTAACACATATCTTACATCTTACTAATTAATGATCACTTCCCGTGTTAAATTTATTAAGAACATTACAATCTTGAAATATGTATTTTCTGTTAGTCAAAATATAATCAAATTCTGCTGTACCTTCATTTGGATGCTTCCATGTTCATTTCCTTTTAACATTTTTCTCAAAAAAGGAGTTCATAATATAAAGTTTTTCTTTTTCTGCAAACTCCACAAGTCTATGTTCTTTCTCATTTCTATTACCATAACCCCAAAATTACCTACAGAACTTTCATCTTTCATTTGTTTACCAATTCTAGCATTAAAGTCTTCCATAACAATTTTAAAATGTTGTTTACTTAAGAGTATGGGATGATTAATAAAGAAAATAAAGCGGTGTGCATTTTATGTTCCGGGACAGTTGTATGCAGAACATTCTGAATAAAACAGCATTATGAGACAAATCATATGCTGCTCCTTGAGAAACGCAAGGAAGAACAAAAGGAATTTATTGCTCAGGCAGTTAAAACCAAGAATATGCAGTCAGCATCCCTAATAAAATTTATCAGCAGTTCTTCAAATATAACTGCTTCTAGTTGTATTTTTATATTGGACTATTTTCATCGTCTAATATGCGTATTGAATGTCTTTAGAAAAATTTAACTTTATTTAAATATTCCAAATACATTCAATTGTTAGTAATAGCATTTCAAACAGGTTAGTCCTGATTACTTACTAGTTATTTGAAATTACTAAAATAATGCCATCATATACAAATCATCCGTTTTTATCTTTTTATATATGTAATTATTAAAATTAACAATTTACATATAAATAAAAACTTTGCAGAATTACATTAAATAAAGTTAAATTTTTTTAAAGAGATTCAATATGCATGCATATTAGATGATGGAAATAGTCCAATATAAAAATACAACTAGAACACCATCATCGCAAACCTTCAGGAAAAACATAAACGCTTCTAGTTTTTTTAAAGTAAAATAACTTTATTAACAGAAAAATAATTAAAAAAACAACAGATATTTACATATTAACAAAAAAACACTTTTTTCTTTTTTTCTATCTTACAAAATAACTATCAAACACTTTTTAAATAAGAAACACTATTCCATATTTTACATGCCATAGGGGAAAATCCACCCCATCTTTTTCAATTTGTTTTTTTGGCAGATATTTTATACACTGATAATAGTATTTACCCCAATCATCTTCTAGTTTTTTAATCTAATTATATTTCTTGTTATCAAAAATTAATGAACATCTTACAGCTCACATTGCTAAATGCGGAAGACCTTTTAGAGATGGGGAATATGTGAAGGAAACATGGTTGAAAATATCACCTATTCTCTTTGAAGACTTTGAAAACAAAGAAAATATTATTCAGGGAATAAAGGATTTGCCTTTGGCTAGGAACATGATAAAAGACAGAATTCTGGATATGGCTAAATATATAACTTATTAGCAAAAAATGGATATAAATTCTTCTGACTTTATGTCTCTCTGTCTTGATGAAAGTACTGATATAACTGGATTAGCTCGTTTAGCAATTTTCATTATTGTTGTGTTGGGAATCATATTAAAGAGGAATTGATTAATATAACATCGTTAGCAACAACAACAAAAGAGGTGGATATTTGCAATGCAATTGTAAATGCACTTACAGAAAAAGAAATTGATTTAAACAAAATTGTATCAATTACTACTGATGGTGCTTGTAATATGATTGGAAAGGAAAATTGTTTCCTCAATTTATTCACCAAATAAATTGGTCATTCAGTTTTTGGTTTTCACTTTATTATACACCAGCAGGTTTTATGAGCCAAGACTAGTTTCAAGTCTTTGGAAGACATTGTAAATGTTGTAACAAAAGTGGTGAATTTTATATCTGGATGCGTTTTAAATAAAAAAAAATTTTTGGGAATTACTGCATGAGGTAAACTCAATCTATAATGGTTTACTTATGTACAATAACGTTCGATGGTTAAGTCACAGAAAAGTTCTCCAAAGATTCATGGACTGTTTAGATGAGATAAAACTTTTTTTTCATAATGAAAAAATTATGGAAAAATATAGTCAGTTACTGGATGGCTTTGCAAATTAATGTTTTTCACTGACTTATGCTCACATTTGAGTGAATTAAATATTAAGTAGCAAGGTATTAATAAGATAATTATTGTTATGTTCGATTTAATTGAAGCATTTGCAGTTAAATTGCGAGTTTTCAACCATGGCGTTATTTCTAACACATTTGGCTATTTCGCAAATACAAAAAATTCTTCTTAGATATAAAAACTCATGAAAAATCAGATCAAGTTAAAATAACACAAGAATTTTCTGCAATAATTTGGCAATAAGGAATGAATTTTTTTTCAAGGTTTCAAGACTTCAGGCAATTTGCAAAAACATTGAAATTTATTTTATGTCCTGATACCATGGATTAGATAAACTCAATATAGAATTTTTTGAGTGACTCAACTTCGAAGATTTAGAAATGCAATTAATTGATTTTCAGTCTAGTTTCATATGGAAACAAAAATTTGTCGATTTAAGAAAGGGCGTGGAAGCAATTGAAAATGATCGGTTATTGGACACAATTAAAAAGAACACAGGATATGAAATGAGAACTTAGAATGCCATTCCCAAAACCTATAACTGTTTTAAAAAACTAGCAACTGCTGTACTATTTTCTCCTCAACTTATGTTTATGAGTCATTATTTTCCGAAATAAACTTTATAAAAGATAGTTATAGAAATAATCTGGCTGATAAATCCAGCGCAGCATGTGCATTGCTTAAAGTTACGACTTATGAACCTGATATACAACATTTGTCGTCCAAAGTACAACAACAAAAATCTCATTAATAAAAGTTATAATTAGTATTGACTTTTATATGGCAAAATGTACTGTATACAATTATTTTGTGAATTTTTAAGTCAACTCCTTAATTTAATTTAATAAAATTTCATAACAATTAAATTTTTACTGTTTATTTCCTACTAAGAATTTCCTGGCACACCAGAAGTTGGACAAAAAAATAATTGTAATATTTGGCACATGCACATAAAAAGGTTCGCCACCGCTGTCCTAGGGCACTTCCAATGCCAGCTAAAACATATATAAGTGAAGATGAAGGATTCAGTTCCCGATCATCCTCAAGTTATAACAACTTAAATAATGATGATGGCTGACCTATGCTGGCAACACTGTGAAAGTATGATATGTCCTTTAATGACGTCAAAATAACTAATGGCCTAAATATAAAATTTTAATCGGGCATAACGGCATGACTTATATACTAAACCAGATTAAATAATTGAAATATAAAACTATATGAATGTCTTAATGACATATGATTACATATTTCCCTTCATTAAACGGGTCCCACATGCATTTGGAATCAATAAGCATTATTTAATACTATAATGCTAAAAGCACTACATATAAATGATTATTACATTAAAAAAATAACGATCATTATTATTTAAAATATCTTAACTGGAATTTAAGCAATAAATTTATAATCAATAAAAGTATACTCATGGCAGTATTACAATAATAATCTGACTAGAAACAGAAATATTATTATTTAACTAGTTCCCAACCCAGCGAGCAATGGTTTTAAAACAAATAATTTAAAGTAATTAAAATATTCCTGAAGCGCTGGGGATTTAAAAGACTAATCTACAATAGTGGCCTGCAGAGTTGGATTGAATTATAATATTAAAATTTTTCGCACTAAATAAAATGTAAGATTTAAACTTAAATAGATGTAAGCATTTACATATATGTGTTTGATAGGATTATAGAGAGGTTTTTACTGGTAGAGATTATATATAATTATAAAAGAAAATATTAATTAGTATTTACAGGTGAACAGAGACACTTTTACATAGCTATTGGACTGTTACCTCGGCGTACTTGGGGTGAATGGTTAAATGGTTCATTCTCTGAACTTCAGTTGCAGGGATGAGCTTGGTGGTCAGCAATCTCGGTCACTACGGCTTTTTCATTGGTGGCAGCCTTCTTCCATGGCAGGAGTTTGGCAGCATACTAGGCCCAGGGAAAGATGGTTTGGTTACCTACTCAATAGACATTCTAAAAACTAAGCACAAAGAGAGAGTAAAAGTAAATAGTGTAAGACTGTCAGACTAAGACTCAGACTAAAACTCTCCTTTACCTCTAGTCTATTCTATTTGTACTACACAAGCTATTACAGGAATGCTTTGGTTCTTTCCCAGAGGCAGATGAGACAATTACTAATTTCCTGAGCAAATTACAGTCCATTTTAATTAAAAGCAAGATATAAGAAGATGAGGTTCAAATCACTTTCATTAGCAAAACTGTTAATTAAAGTCTTTAAATTATAAAAGTAAAAACTATGATAAGACAATATTTTGATTAATGAAAAATCAAGCATTTAATATATTTAATTAGTGAAGAAAACTTCACAATGGGTTGATTTGAACCTACCATCTTGGTTATATCTTCTTTTAAATTTTTACAAAATTGAAATTAAATGCAAATAATTTTTATAAAAATGACAAACTTTACATGATTAAACAAATTCTCTTTTAAATTAAAAAAAAAAAAACAAGCTTAAAATATTCAAAGTATAAAAATAACAGAATCAAAAATTATAAAATATTCATTATAATAGTTTGTAATATATATAATTATATATGACGGCACTGTTAGTAATTTAAATATTTCTGGGTTTGAATCCTTGTAGATGTTAGTTTTTTAGGTAGGAAAACATGAAGCTCACTCTGACTACAGAGTGTTTGCTTCATTATATATGTGTGGGTCATGATGATCTAGTCCAACTGATGAGTGCTAATTCATCATGAAATCTGTATATTGGATATCTTTTATTTTTTTCACATGTGTGTGGGCATGTATGAGATAGAGTGGATAGTTGAAAGGAGCTTGAAAATCTGTGTTCAAATCCGCTATGTTATTTTATAGTTAGCCTTGTAAAAATAAATTATTACTGATAAGAAGATAGTGGTCACAGTTTCTGTAATCCATGAACCTATAAAATCTTAATCTATCTTTTAATTTAATTGAGACCTTGAATTAAAAATGAATCTATTCCTTATTAATTATTTTTCATTAAGTTGAATAACTAATCTTCCTACTGTCTACTATCAATCTATACTATATTATTCTTCCATTTTTTTTTAATTTATGATGAATCTAATCTACAAATGTTTCCAATATATGTGTCTATGTAGTAAAGTGAGTGTGTGTATTAAATCTATTTCTTCCATCCCAGTTCAGTCAATAAAAAATCCAGATTGATATAAAACTCTTTACCAGTGAAAGTCATAAATTAGAAACTAATCTTAGGATGGTACAGATAATATTAGTTAGGGATTTATTAAGAATTACCTTTTGATTTGCATTAGGTATCAGAACTGGGGTAGAAGCAATAGATCTATTATATAAAAACTGTAATTAGATGTTGGATTATTTCTACCATTTAATTTAATTGTGAAATATTTTTAGAAAAATTCAAACTTTATTTAAAGTTTTTAAATACAATCATCTGTTAATAACAAAACTCTGGTTACTATATAATACTATGATTCAAATGATATTGTGTCTTATTTCAAATGTATTCAACTAACAATATATTTGAGAAATATAAAGTTGAAATTTTTCTAAAAACATTTAACTATTGATGGAAATAGTTCAACATATAATTATAAATAAAATATCATTGTTACAAACTTTCAGACAAACACTGTTATATAAAAGTATTGTGTAAGTTTTGAATCATGTGGTCTTTTGTTGGTTTATTATAATCCTGACCAAGGAATATGGGTGCCAATAGTTATTAAAAATCTGAGAACACCAGAATATAAAGTTACTGAAGCAGTGTAATCACTATGTCACTGCATGCAAATTGGCTTGGATGTAAAAACAAACACAAAGTATTTGGGAATTTCAAATTGATAGTTTGGTAATAAAAAATAAAAGAAAAAGATGCCTGTTGGTGGAAAAAAGCATTAGATTCAAGAAATCCAGGTTCACTAGATCCAGATTCAAAACTCTTCTCTGATGAAAGCTATAAGCTGGAAAATGTTCAGGAATGTGGATAGAACAACACTGTGTAAGGATTTATTAAGGTTTACCATCTGAGTTCTATTGATTAATCAAACTTGTAGCAGAAATGGAATAGAAATATTATTTGCTAATCCCAAATACATAGTGTATTGCTGATTTTTTAATAAAATACATGGCTACTTTTCAAATGTAATGCTTTTTCTTCTAACTTCACAAAGTCTAATAATAATGTACATTTAATATTAAAAACAATTCTTCCAATTCCTGCATTTCTTTCACTTGAAAGTGATCTATAAATGTAAATCTAGGATATTGTCATACTCTTAAGATTATTTATCAAAGTGCATAAACAATTATTAGAACCAAAAAAAAAATCATATGTTCCAAACTTACACAATGCTTTTCAGTTGCAAATTCTACATTTATTGCTCCAGTTCTGCCATCTATTATCCAGATTCATAATTATTGATGAATGCCATAAACAGGAAACTAGTTTGGGGATAGAAAGCATTAGTCAGAGATTTAAAAAGGCACTAGCATCTATTAATTATTCAAGCTTATAATAGGTGATGGATACTGCAATTGTATACATGGATTTTTTTTCCTGTAAACAGTGATTAGATTATGCAATGATATTAAAAAGATTTGAGTGCATGACGATTATTCTATATCTATAAATTTTTGCAAAGTTTTATAAATATTTTGTAAATAAAAATAGAAAATGAAGATATAAAAATAAATTGAGATTATTTAATTCATTTAGATTTTGCAGATTATGTGGTTGTTTTTGATATCAATGCTCCAGAGTTTAGAAATATTACAGATGAAAGTAAGTAGGACTAAAGATAAATACTAAAAAGACTGAAATATTGTTCAATGGTTTCATTGAAAATGAATTAGAAGTAATTATTCACTAAATCCTAACATTTTCTGATTACTCAAATTTACAATTTGTGGCAGAATTGAAATAATGTATATGGAATTTTTTTCTGAAAGCAATCTTTAGATTACTTGATAACATTAAAAAGATTAGCATTGATAACAGTGTATGAGAGGATGATCTCTATATCTCCAAAACATTTTATTTTGTAAATTAAAATAAGAAGCTAAGAAAATAAAAATAAATAGAGATTACTTAAGTCCTTAAGATTTTTTAGATAATATAATTGTTTTAAAAATAATGCTTCAGGATTTTAAGTTAGAAAAGTAAGACTAAAGGTAAAACGAAGAAGATTAAAATAATGGTCAATGGTTTTCATTGAAAATGACTGATAATCATGAATTAAAAGAAATTAACAGCTACAAATGTTTTGGCAGATAAAATTTGCTGGAGGGATGAGGTGAAGAAAAATTGTAGATCAGAGAAATTGAAATAAACTTGGAGACAACTTTATTCTGCAATAGATTGATATTAGTTGAAAATGATAATTATTAATTAATTAAACAGAAAATATAACTTATAAAATGGTTGAGTAGGTAAAATAATTATTGGACTTATGAATGTTATTCCAACATTAAGGTTACTTAGATATAAATACCAAATCCCTCATTCATTTTGTCCAAAGGAATGTCTTAGATCAATATTATCAATAACAGTTTTTTAGACACAATGTAATTGAACACTGATAATTTAAATAATGAGATTGTGATGTCTCTGGTGATGCCAGAATGGGACCACAAATAGTAAAGATATGCAGGCAAATAATTATTATAATGCAAAGCTGGTGATACAAGAAGTAATTTTTATTATAACAATAAGTAAAGCCATAGTCTATGTGACTAGGAGGTTGGCCTGGGTAACATAGTTTTTTGCAATCTACCACTGCTGCACCTGACATGAAACATTTTCTATCAGATTTTCAGAAGGAATAACCACCCACCACCCCAATCTCTCATAGTCTTTTATATCTTCACTTTTATTGTTATTTCTGGAGAATGGGTGATAGAATCTTCTATTCCAGCTGATGCAACTTCTAGTTTAAAGTGATGCAATCCCCATGTAGTTCAAACTATATATTGTAATCATTCTTAAGGATTTGAATGATTAATGTGTAATAATAAAGAAAGATAACTAAAATCATACTCTTTAAATTTAAATTCCTCAGAGAAAATACAAAATAGGAGGGAAATATAATTTAGATTAATAATAAATTGTACTAATGATCAGATCAGGTTATATTCATAAAAATATTATATCCCAGACCATTAAACCACTTCTAATTAACTGAAGGGAATTTAAAACCTCTGTGGATTCAGAATTTATCCTAGTGTAAAGAAGGACATCATCCAACTACTGGGAAATCCATGGGAGATTTTACATCACCAGTATTGTTAAATGGTTGAATATGAAATCTTATCTCACATGCTATTATGAAGTTAGTCAAACAATATTAATACCAGCAATTCATTCACATTATGATATATAATTCAATGTTAAAATGGTAAGAATTTATAAGAAAAGAGACAGAAGGCTAGATTAATAAATAGCAAAAAAATGTATATTTATTATGTGATATATATGTGAATGCTTAAATGCACATACCTATATAAGTATAAATTATGGTAGATTAGTATTTTTCTTGCTATGATGAATTACACTTAACATTTTTTTTGCCGATAAGATTTCATCGAAGATTAGATAAACGATGTCATGGCAACAAAGGCACTGGCAAGACTAATCCATGGGAATACTGATTTTTTTGATCATGGTGTTCCGCGAGATTTAAAAAGTCGAGAGACCTATGGGAAATTTTGTCATTTCTCTGCCTTTTACTAATATTTTTTATAATTTTTTTTTGCAATTATTTTGTAGTCAATTTGAATTTATAATATTTTTACTAAATTACTATTAATTTATGTATTTTTTTGGTGCATGTAATTAATTTTTTTTTTCGAGGAATGACAAACATGGCGATATTCTTTTTTCTATGACATAGCTTCTTTACTATTATTCTTGCTATGTCTATCAGATGTCATATTTAGTATTATTCTTGCTATTACATGGCTTCTTTAGTATTATTCTTACTATTAGATGTCTTTTTTATATTTTTGATATGCAGTATTATTCTCCCTATTAGATGTTTTTTTTCATATTTTTCTTCCTATTAGATGTTTTCTTTAGATGTCCTCTTTAGTATTATTCTTGCTATTAGATGTCTTTCATATTTTTCTTGCTTTTTGGATGTCTTCTTTCATATTTTTTTTGCTATTGGATGTCTTCTTTCATATTATTCTTACTATTAGATGTCTTCTTTCATATTTTTCTTGCTATTAGATGTTGTCTTTAGATGTCCTCTTTAGTATTCTTGCTATTAGATGTCTTCTTTCATATTTTTCTTGCCATTAGATGTCTTCTTTCATATTATTCTTGCTATTAGATGTCTTCTTTCTTATTGTTCTTGTTATTAGATGTTTTCTTTAAATGTCCTCTTTAGTATTCTTGCTATTAGATGTCTTCTTTCGTATTTTTCTTGCTATTAGATATTTTCTTTAGATGTCCTCTTTAGTATTATTTTTGCTATTAGATGTCTTTCGTATTTTTCTTGCTATTGTATGTCTTTTGTATTATTCTTGCTATTAGATGTCTTCTTTCGTATTTTTCTTCCTATTATTAGTATTATTCTTGCTATGTCTGCCAAAATCTTTAGTATAAAAATTCATTATTCTTGTTATTACATGTCTTATACTATTTATTTATTATAATAATTTTCTTTTTCAGAAAGGAGAAATATGGCATCCGATGTCTACCAGGTGCCTGGCTTCTTTATTATTTTTCTTGCTATGGTGTATTATCCCAAAGACGTGCTACTCTAATCTTTCAATCTTTAATATAATGCCTCCACATGATCTTTGGACAAATTTTAGTGATTAACATTGTCCAGAATCACTAGGAGACATTATTTTAAAGATCGGAAGATTAGAGTAGTACGTCTTTGGAGTAATACGTCATAGCAAGAAAAATATTAAAGTACCCAATTTACTAATGAAAATAAGTAATAAGTTAAATAAATTAAAGAATTTTAAAAGACTGATTTTTTAAAAATAGGAAATAAAACTTATTTATAATGTTTAAGATTAGAAAAAAATTATTTTCTAAAAGTAAAACAGTTTAATTAATGAGATATAAAACAATTAAAGGAATTTGAGTTTAGATATTCTTAATGAGATAAACTATAAAATAAAAAAATAACTCATTAATTAAAGTTAGAGAGATAACGATTTAAATTCTTGTATCCAACATGGAGCAGTGGAAGAAAGAATCGCCTGAGTGGATGGCTGGGAATACGAGCCAATCAACCTCAGGGATTGAAACAATGAATGAACTCAGTGCAAATTGGATTAAGAAGACTTTACTTGATTATAGGAGTTTCACCTGTGCACACACACATAATCTGGTGCCAAACAATGCCATATGCATAGGTATTTCAAGTGTGGAGAGCTGACCTCCAAACATGTGAACAGTCAGCTAGGACTCTTAGAAGTCATATTGATCTACATTATTATTTATGTATGCCTTCATGCCTTATTATGTAAAATAATCATATATATGTAAATAGTTAACACGCTATTGATTATCATTCATGAAACCATAAATATTAACTGTTAGTGGTGATCTGAACTTTTGGGGTGCCCTCTTAGATTTATCGGTTTGCAGAGCAGTAGTCTCACTCCTAATCATGCTACTAGTGGTCAGTTCAATTGACAGCTAGACACAGCATTATGCAATAATATTCATTAAGTAAACTGGCCTACATCATTTTAATAAGCTTAATGCTATACATTAAGACTTACAAAATATTATTGCACTATTGTTTAAAATTATAAAATGTAAATAATAAAATACAAAAGTACATTATTATAAATGTTACCATCCTTTAGGTGATCACCTTTTCAATATTAAAAGTTTTGTTAAAGTCTCCAGTTATAATCCCTTTTTGTTAATTTTAACATTTATCAATTCCTTTTAGTTTTCCTTCATTTGTTTTGTTTTTATAGAAATCCATTCCAGTTTATTTCTTCTTGGTTCACTTATTTTAGAGGCTATAGAATCCATTCTTGTAGATTTAGAAATATTAATGTTTTCAACTTCTTTAACTGCTTTACATTTTTAAAGGATTTAAGTCATATTTCTTTACCTCTCTGGGGAAACAAATATTCCATGAGAGAGGGCTTTCATTGAACCTGTATATGTGCAGGCATAATTCTAATGTAGATTAGACACAATTCTGAAAATGGCAGTTTGATCACATATCAGGCTTTGAATAGATAATTAATTAGGATTACATTAGGATCATTTCATAATATTGACTTTTATTCATAACTTGACTGTTAAATTAAAATAAAACTTGAAGTTTTTATGAGCAGCTAATAATGACAGCTAAACAAAAGATGCATGAGAGATGATCAGTTTTTAATAAAAAATTTAATTATGCTATATTTGAATAGTCCATTATTTAAATTATAATTTATTAATTTTCTCATTATTTTTTGGGGTTAGTTTTATTAATTACAACAACAAAAAATATTTATTGCAGTATAAAAATATTTTTATACAATTATAATATTTTAATGAAATGAAACTTAATCTTTTTTTTTTCTTAAATTATAATTTAACTTCAAACTTTGAATAATCAAATTTTAAATTTTGAACTCTGGAGAGAATTTAAGCAATTTTAAATCTGTAAACTAAAAGATTTTTTTTTAAAAAAAACTTACATGTCTACCAATTTTACTGTTACTATTAAGATTTATGTTTAAAAGTAACTAGCACTTAACCACTCTTTTATTTTGACATTGTATGATTTTATTTCTACATTAAACTTTTAATGTTTTTTTTTTGTTTATCACATATCACCTTGATAATGAGCTAGAGATTAAAATATGAATGGTTCTAAGTTTAAAATTACGTTTCAATGCTAGAGTAAATTTATTAAATGTTAACTAAACTCTATTTTAATTTCTTGAGAATGTTGTAATTACATCATGAGCCAAATTATGCAGTGTATGGTTACTAACCAGAGACTCTTGGTTCAGATAATTTTTTTGCGATAAAAGGAAAACTACTCAATATTCAATTTTAATTTATAATTAATTATTTATCATTTCATGGAAATTTTTTCTACCAGCTAACTCTGCAGTCAGCATAGGATATCTCTCAACTATTGCTTCATCATCATTTTATGTGGGGGGGGGGGAGACTGAGCACAAGCCCATACCTGTAGTTTAACCATCTTCAGATAAAGGGCTTAATCACACAAATGTTTTCAATCAACACTTAGCATACATACTATAAACCTTATCTCCTATATCTCTACCCTTTAAACCATTTACTAATTATCACTAGTTCTCTTTTGAGAAGTTTTAAAAAATAGACAGTGTATGTTTTTTTTTCTATTCCCTCAACCAGTACAAAGGCATTATTGTTGTACTGGAAAAGAATGGGTCATCAAAAATTTCTTGGAAATTTTTTATAAATATGTTTCTCAGGGTGACTTATGGGATTGACTTGAATCATAATTCTATCACCTAACTGAAAAGTCTGGCTAGAGGTCTGCTTATTTTTTCTTAGATCTCTTGTCTTTATTAATCTATGACTTGCTATGGTCATGTTCTTCTCCATATAAATTGTAGGGATATTAATAATAGTTTTGTTTTAAATAAATATGGTATGTGACTATTGAATATAGGTGAAGTGGTTTAAATTCAGTAGATTCATTAATGGACCAGTTAATGTAATTAACTACCTGATTGGCCTGTTTGTGTTAATGTATTTTCTAAATAAACATCTGAATTCATGCATTATTCACAGGGATTGGACTATGGGTTTCAGATTGAGATTAAAGTGTGTTTGATTCCTTTTGTTTATCAATTTTTTCCATTCAACTGAGATTAATGGAGTTCTGCAATCGGTAATGATGGGATGGTGGCAGGCATTTTAACTGTATTAAAGTGCTTACCCTCTAAGATACAAATAGTACATTAAGCATTATTGGATATTCTACTACCAGTTTTGAAAATAAGTCATATATCACTACCAAATATCTCATTTTTTAAAATGGAGGTAGTGGACTATAATAGTTGGTGACTAAAATGACACAAGGTTTTTAAGAAAGTATGGGTTTCAATGGCCCTTTACACGATTTATTTAAAGGTTTTGTTTTAATATATTTCATATCCATTCACCATGAACAAGATGCTAGCACACATTTTTGGCCAATAATTTCTTTATTTTTTGCAGTTTTATAGGATCATTGTTTATACAATGATCATATGTGATTAATTGTCTGCATAATGCATGCAAGATCACTATACATTGATACTAGACATGAATGTTTTTTTATATTGTAGTACACCCCTTTCTATATTATATCTGTTCCTATTTTTCCACATGGGGTTATTTTTATCAGTAGTAACTCGAGACTGCTTTGTAATGTATTTGATTATTTGTTTATAGTCCAAATCTTTCCTTTATCTATCCATTAAATGTAATATTTTTACAAATTTATCTATAGACAACTCAATGAGAACAACATATATGTTGTCCATGCTTAAATGTTGTTGACATGACTAAGTTGGATGCCAACTTAATGTATCTGCAACTAGATTGTCTGAACCTCTTTACATTAGATCACAGTGTTATTGAATTCCTGAAGAAATAAATTCCACCTGATCAACCTGATATTGGTCAGGTATCTGTTGTTCAGGAATTTAAGGTTCTTATGATCCATGATCACAATTACTTCAGACCCTATTAAAAATTGGAGAAATTTTTGACAGACCCATACTAGAGCCAAAGATTCTTCCTCTGTTACTGTATAATTAATTTCAAAGCCTTTCAATCCATGTCAGTCATCCTGGATTTGGAACAAAGTAGCTCCCAGTCCAAAGTCTGTACATAGAAAGGTTTGTTGAAATGAGGGTATGACAGTATAACTTCATATAGATATTTATCTTTGATATGCTGGAAATGTTTGTATTGTTGAGTGATCCATTCCCAGATCGTATTCTTTTATAGTGGATGTAATAAAGGGTCCATGTCAAAAAAATTTTTTTATAAAATTACACAACTCTAGAAACAATCTCACATGCTTTTTAGATTTTGGGACTGGAAAATCTTGTATCACCTGTATTTTGTTGTAGTGAGGTTGAATGCCTTCTTCATTGATTATATGATTTAGAAATCTTACCCTGCTGCAGCCAAAGTACTTTTCTCTAGAATTCTTGAAAAAAAAATTGATATGTGGCATATGTTTTTTTAAATTGGTAGATGCAATTACTATTACTATGTCATTGACCTACATAAGTAATAATTGTTTAATCTCATTAGACAAACCCAACCCACTATTGTTTAGAACAAATGATATTCATTTATTTGAGTGTCTATTGTGTCTGAAAGCTTGAGTGAATGGAGCTTAATTTGCCTATAACTGGTGGACAAATCAAATATAGGAAAAAACTTATTTTTGAACGTAATTAATAGTTCGTGGATGGGTGGAGGGGCAAGGGAAATTAACTTTTTTTACTGTTATTATAGGGTTGATAAAAGATTATGAGCACTTTGATATTATCCCCCATTTTAGCATTTGATCCAACTTTTTCCATTTCATTTTTGTATTGATGGTAGATAGGATGATAATTAGCTTGATATAGTTGATTTTTCATGATCTCTTATTATCTCAGGAATGTCAGAGAAGATAGTCTCAATTTTTTAATTGTCAAACATAAGTTAAAAGAGGCATGCTTTATAGCAGATGATGCCAGCAACATCAACTAGAAGGTATCCTGCTTTTCCATTTCTAAAAAAAAATGAGCCATTTAAAAACATTGCATAAATTTTCATACACTAAGTTTAAACACTGTTTACCAGCACATCCATCATATGCTATGAATATGAGAACCAGATGTTCCTGAAAGTGATTAGCCTTTATATTTTTGTTTTTTGTTATAGCTTCATGTTTTCTGTGTTTTATTGCAATATAAATATTACTTTGTAATATGTGAAGTAGAATTAATTATTTAATTACATTAATAACTATTCTATTATCTAAAATTAGAGATTCTCATAATTTTATTTGAATCTCTGGTCATTGCCTATCATCCCATACATAGAACATTATGGCTGATTGATGCATATTTTTAGGCAAAAATGGCATCACTTCATCTTTAAATATAATCTGATTTTTTCTATAATCCAAGACACAGCCTGTTTTGTGCATAAAGTTGGATCTAACAATATCTTCATGTATTAATTCATTTAAAATGAGAAATACAAAACTAACTCCTCTATCCACATGTGGATATATATTTGCTTTCATGCAGCCTTTTGCTGCTCTCTAGAGAGATGTGTATTGCCTTTAGTGATAATATATTATCACCTGGGTTCAGGCAAGTAATCTAAATGTATTGTTGGAGATAAAGGATAACTGACTATCTGAATCTAGCAAAGCTATTATAAGTCCTTCTAAGACTATTTTTATTCTTATGACAATTTTGGGATACAAAGATTAGATTGATTCATCCCAATTGCATAATAAATTTTTTATTTAATATATACTATCATTATTATTTCTTATTACAATGTCTCCCTGTACTATGTCTAAGTCCTATAATGAGAGACTTTTTACTGAGGTTTCTTTTTGTTTTTTTTCTGATTTTTTGAGACTCTTTATATCTTGTACCTGATAGTACTAGGTGACTGCAAATCACCCCTGGGTCTAATGTAATTTTATTTATGAGCAATATCAGGATCATTTCAAATGAGCCAAAGGATTCTAGTTCTATTTGGGCTGACAGTGGATTTTCTTCTTTTTTTTTATTCCATGATTTTTTGTACTTCATTGAATTTACATATGGTTCACATTTTGCCTGTAAGATTTTTTTTGGTTGGGGTTTAAATCCCTGTTATTTTGCATCATACATAAGTCTACTGCTATTGATTGTGTTTAATAATTCAGCCACTTGTTAAACAGTTTTCTTTTCTGTGCCTATCAGCATCTGCTCTATATTATTAGGGAAACTGTATCTCACTATTAATAATTTGATTCTCTGATAGTGGACTGATTTTTAAAGCTCTGAATTTAGCCAATTACCTACAAAAAAATTGAGTAAATGGTTCTCCCAGCTGCCATCATTCTTCAGACACTTAGTGTTTAATATTTTCCTGATAATCCTCACTCCAGTAACTTTATAGTAGGACTTGCTTATACTCATTGAAACTTTGAGGTTTATTAAATAGGGAATTCCACCAAACTTGAGAGGCTCCTTTGTAAATGTCTACATGCAATTGCAATTTTAGCTTCTTCACTTAACTGATTTATACAAAAATATCTTTCTAAACTACTGAGATTCTCTATAAGAGCTTTGTCTGCATGTCTTCAAAAAAATATAATTTTTAAAATTGTTTAATGATCACAGGTGTATTAACAAGTGTGTGTGTCTAAATAAACCTTTTCCAGTCCAATATCATTCAAATGGCCTATGTTTTTATTTATTTTATTATCCATTTCTCTTACAAAGGATTGTATCATCTCCATTGGTTTTTCATGTTCTCTTACATTTTATCTATCTTCTGAAACTTTTCAATAATAGTAGTTATTTTTAAATGAACTTATTCTAATGCTTTATTATTTTCTATTTTTATTTCTGATAAGCTAAAATTAATAGCTGAGGTGAAACTTTAAGTTTATTATTAGTAAGCTTCTATTTTATGGACTTAACACTTTTGGAGCCTTTGCAGCTCCATAATCATAGTCCTTTTTTTAGGCTGTTGACTCTATGCAAATGCATGCAAATTGCTTATAACATCCACCTTTTTAAAACCGCGAAGCACATGTCCTTTCTATTTATTGACCTGGCATCACTGGTGATGTAACATGCCTCTTTGATCTTTCTCTTGACATCATTTCTTTCTGTGCATACGATGTCGGCTTTAGATGGCTCAAATCTGTGGTTGTGCTCCTGTTGATGGTCAGCAAATACCGAGCTGCACTCTCCCTTACTTCATACAACAACTCTATTTTGCTTTCCTGCTGAATTTTAATTTGATTTATTTCTTGGCATTTCTTTTCAGCTTTATTCTCAATCTAGGTTTAGCCTCTTTTTAGCTCTTTCTAATTTTTTTCATCATTCTAATCATATCCCCTTTTAATTTGATACTCCAGCTTTCAAACACTTTGTTTTGTTTTGTTTTTAATTTTATAGCTGTCTCTTTATTTTGATTTTCTATTTTTTTCTAATATTTCTCCTTTTTGATTTTCAAACTTTATGGCTTTTTATTTTGACTTTCTATTTTTTTTTAATATTTCTTTCTATATATTTTTTTTAATCATTTTTATTTTTATTTTCACACTTTCTGGCTCTTCCTTTATTTTGACTTTCTACTTTTCTAATATTTATTTTTTTATTATTGTCAATCATTTCTTTTTGATTTTCAAGTTTTAGGAACATTTCCTTCATCATTGCCATAAACTCATAATCTCTAAGCCAGATTTTTACATTTTCTTTACTTTGTTCCTCACTGGAAATGTTTTCTTTTTGTCTGGAGCCTGCATTCTTGCTCTTGATCTTATTATAAGCATCTACTAAATTTTAATAATTGTCTACAATACTTATTACTTTAATACACTATTTTAAAATTTATTTCTACTTAACTTTCTTATTCATTTGATTGGTGTGTTCATTCACCCTTCACTCTGTAACCCTATTTATTATCTGCTTAATTATTTTGCTTCCCGATAGTTCAGTAGGTTGACTTACTTATACACACATTTGATTTATATTATTTGCTATATTTTCTCTTAATAACAAAATTCAACAACTATTTTAAAATTCAATTCAGTTATTATGATAACTACTAGCCTTTTCTTTGTTCCCACATTTCTCACCATATTATTATTTTCTATTTATTTATTTTTTATACTAAAAAGTCATGATCACTATTTAACCTACATTGAACACCAATTGTAATGGTCCTGAGAATTTGAATGATTAGTGTTTAATGATAAAAAATATAACTTTAAGATTTTATGCTTTAAATACAAATAACTTATAGACAATACAAAATGGGAGAGAAATATAATTTAGATTAATTATAAAATATACTAATGGTCAGATTAAGCTATATTCATAAAAATATTATAGACTGCGGTGAATGTTCCTGACAATTAAGTCACTTCTAATTAACTGAAGGGAATTTGTCTCTATGGATTCAGGAGTTGTTTTAGTTTAAACCAGGGTACCATCTGACTATGAGGAAATGCATGGTAGATGATACTACCTCATCAGCATTGCTAAATTAGACCATGATTAACTTAGTTGAGTATAAAATATTATCTCACAGACTATTATGAAGTTAATTTATTATTTTCATCAAAGAATATTAATACCAGCAATTCATCCACATTATAGCATATAATTTAATATTTAAATCATGAAAATTCAAAAAGATAAGAGGCTACATTAATAAATAACCAAAAAAACTATTAATTATGCAGTAAAAATCATAAGTCCAAGTTCTTATTTTTAGTGGGTATTACTAAGAATGTTATATGAAATTAATTACTATACATATCAATTAGGAAATATAGAATCTGTTAAAGTTAAAAATGGAGTGGGATTAAGGCAAGAATGCCCTATGTCACCTATTTTGATTTTGTTGTATTTGAGTGAAATGGAAAGAGAAATAGAAAGATTAGGAAGAGGAACAGAGATACCATTAATAGGTGGCAAGGGAGTATATACTTTGTCAGGTCTTTTTTTTGTGGAAGATATCTTTTTGTGTGCAGAAAGAAGAGAAGATATGGAAGTTATGCTGAGGACGTGCAAGAATGGGTAAAGAGATGGGAAGTAAATTTAGTGAAGAAAAATCAAATATAATGATGGTTAATACTGGGGAAAGAGAAGATGTAGAATTTTTATTGGGGGATATAAAGTTAAGTGTGGTGAATATAGTTATTTGGGAATTATCTTAAGAAATCAGAAAAATTGTTTGGATGAATGGGAGACATAATTGATAAATGAAGCAAAGAAAAGAAAGGGATTGATAAAGAAATTAACAATGTTTTCATATAATAAATATGATATAGCTAGAATTATATGGAAGGGAGTTGTGGTAGCAGGGTTAACACATGGTAACGATGCATTATGTGTTAGTAAAGGTGTATTAGATTACTTAAAACAGTACAAAGAGAAGTAGAAAGACACGCATTGGGATGCAGATGTATGGACAGCAAGGAAGGCAATTCAAGGAGAAATGGAATGGTCAAGTTTTTATAAGAGATGCAAAAAGTAAAGTGAAAATGTTTGGTAGATTGCAGTTTATGGATAATAAAAGAATAGCCAAAATAGTATTTAATTGGGTTACAAGTAAAGGGCAGGCAACAAGATGGGTGAGAAAGGTAATGCAGTATGCAAAAGATTTGGATAAAGAATTTATATTAGTATATTTGTACAAAAGGTGGGTTGATTGTGTTAGGAGGATTGTTGAGTGTTATAGTGGTAAGGAATGGAATAAAAGAATAGATTCATTAATAACGAATAGGGAGTTAGAGAGATGGAGAACTAGTATGGAGAGTAAAAAGTGTTTAAATATATATAGAAGTAAACAGAACATTAGATGTGAGTTAATGTATGATAATAGTAAGGAAAGTAGTTTATTGTTTAAGGCTTGAACAGGATCTTTAGCAACAAGAGAATATACATGTAATTGGAAAAATATGGGTGATTTAGTTTGTAAATTGTGTAAGGAAAGAACAAAATATTAAGCATCTGTTAACTGAATGTAAATGCTTGAAAACAGAAAGGGTACAAATAATGAAGTTATGGAAGAATAAATATAAAAAAGTGATTATACAGAAAGTGGGTTATTGGTTTTTATGCTGTGTTTGGGAAAAGATAAGGGTGATTTAGATATAAAGGCCATAGAGTTGACAAAGATTAGGTTGTGGAAATGGGATTTCAGAATATGGAAAAACTTAGAGTGGTAAATGGAAAGTAAAGTGGCTAACAGGTTTCTCTGGGCATAGTTGCTGAGAGATTCCTGACTGTTTAAGGAGAAGTCGCAGTGCATCACATGATGAATCTAATGTCTTACCATTTCACAAACGACCCTGCATATTGTCAAATAGTGATAATGATTAAAATACTGTATATGTATGAAAAAATGTAAAATACTGTAAATTACTCATAAAAATATATTGTTTGAATAAAATTAAATACTGTAGTTAATAAAAAAAAGTTTGTCTTGTATCAATTTTTTCAAATTTAAAACTTTTTATTAGTCATATTTTATTTCCTTATTTTTTTTATGCGAATTTTAAAGTAATTTTAACATTGTTGCTTTGCTTTTATGCAATTTTTGAAAATTACAGTACGTTTCCCCCATTTTTCAAGGTAAGTTAAGTCTATTTTTGAGCAAGGTTTCTGATAAAACTATCTACCACATAAAATGAGACCCAAGTGTAATTGTGAAAAACTCAGATCAACTTTTAAAAAAATGATCAAAAAAAAAAAAAGGTCCAACATAAAAAAAAGTCTAATACAACCAAGTAACTATGAGGAAATAATGCTAAACTCACTTTCATATACAATAACATCTAAAGAAAAATTATATAATAATCTCCAACCATCTAATCCCACAAAAAATAAAAAATTACTTCAAATAAATGCCAACATGTTTGCAAAATTAAATAACTATGTGGTGCAAAGCATTTAATAATGTAAGGACTTCTGAAACCCTTTTCCTCCCATTATACACTCTACTAATATTGAATCAGAAGAATTTTATTTTATATACAAATTATGTCAAGGTTTTAAAGGTAGTATGTCTAATTAATAATGTCAACTACATTTCTCTTTTATTCTCAAAAGATTTTCCAGTGATCATTTATTTAATTATAGAAGACAAAATAAAACCCCAAAATGTAATAAGGCATTAAATGAAAATAAATTTTATTGCATTTCATAGAACTCCAATGCCATCACTTTGGAAAGGATATTCCACACATGTATGCTATTTCATTACAAATCTTTACCAGTACATTATAATATTTGAAATATAAAGAGCAGAAGTCAGAATTTGCATTAAGAGTATTTCAAATAATTTTTGATTTGTTTAAAAGTAAGAGAAAATACAATAGATTTTTATGCACAGTGCATATTAGAGGAATGCTATCTTCTGTTTAAATACTATATAGACCAGGACATTTAGCATCTCACTGATCTATAAACAAATGTTCTACTTGGGGCATCATTAAAAGAAGGGCACATAATTGTCCTATTTCCATAAATCATTTTAGTCTCAAAATTGTGGCCAAAGAAAATATTAATACTGAGTCATATATTGAGAACTGTGCTGGCCTGGTACTAAAAGATGGTCAATAGGACAGAAGATGTGGAGCCATGTGATAATATTCTGAGTAACAATTCTGACTCTAATAAAAATGAACCAAAATCACAATAAGTCAAGAAATTAAGACATGTCAAAACAATATTAATCCACCTATTTCAATTGAACAATTAAAGTCAAAAAATTAACAAATTTCCCTAGGATTTTAAATATTTCATTATCTAAAATATTTTCTGAAAATGAAGAGAAATCATCCCCAAAAGAAAGTCAAGTCAATACTATACAAAAGAGGAAGGAAAGCAAAACAATTTTAAACAAAAAAATATAGCAAATCTAATGACTTGATAAACCTTTCACAGGATCATGAATATCAACAACTCACATAAGGACCAATAATGATATAAAACTTGCAGCCCTTAACATAAGGGGATTTAATGCATATTTTCTATTTCAGTAAATAAAAATTTTAAGAATCATTTGTATAAGTTTTTTGAATTTTGGTGTTTTTATCAGTGCTTTTCTGAACTCAATTCCATCATATCATAAAGATCCATTATATATTCTTCAAAAATAAATTAACTTTGTAATATTTTAAAACTCTGTATTTGGACAATTATAGACTAGAACTTGAACAAAGTATTATAATCTTAAAATATTAAAATTTGTAGAGCAATAATAGCCTCCAAAATGGGAAAAAGATTCTGACAAACAAAATAATAGACAAAATTTTTTGAAACTAAATTATATTTATCTGTAAAACATAAAATATATTTCTAAAAAGCTTACAATTTAAAGAAAATATTTAAATGTACATACATCTTAAATTCTTCACTATTAGGAACATATGAGGTGATGCACTATGGCTTCTTTATTGAAGTCAGGAATCTATCAGCCACTGTACCTAGAGAATCCAATCAGCCACCTTTTCCATCCTAAGTTTTTCCCATATTTTTCTCTATCCTTCTCCATCCCATTTCTAACAACATCATCTTTGTCCACTCTATGGCCTTTATATCTAGATCCCCCTTATCTTTTTCCAAACCAGCATAAAAACCAGGAACCCACTTTCTGTATAATCATTTTGTTTATATTTATTCTTCCACAACTTTATTATTTGTATCCTTTCTGCTTGTAAGCATTTACATTCAATTAGCAGATGCCTAATATTTTCCATGCTTTCCTTACATAACCTGCAGATGGAATCATCCACATCTCTCCATTTACATGCATATTCTCTAGTTGCTAATGATCCTGCTTGAGGCTTAAACAGAAAACAATTTTTCTTGATATTGTTGTAAATTAACTCGCCCTCAATATTCTGTTTTCATTCTATATATATAAATTTTTTTTACACTCTATAAGTTCTCCAACACCCTATTTTTTATTAATGCATCATTCTTCTATCTCATTCTTTGCCACTATAACACTCAACACTCCTCCTAACACAATCATCTCACCTTTTGTACAAGTATAATGACATAAAGTCTTTATCCAAATTCTCTGCATACACCACTATCTTTCTCACTCATCTTTTTTCCTGTCCTTTACTCATAACCCAATTAAATAGTATTTTGGCTATTCTCTTACAATCTATAAATTTCAATCTACCAAGCATTTTCATTTTGCTTTTTGTATCTCCCAAATAAAAACTTGACCATCCCATTTCTCTTTCAATTGCCTCCTTTGCCATCCACACATCTGCATCTAATGCACATCTTCCTACTTTTCTTTGTATTTTTTCTAAGTGATCTAACACCCCTTTACTAATACATAATGCATCATTACCTCTGCTACTGCCACTCCTTCCATACAATTCTTGCTACATCATATTTATTACATGAAAACACTATTAATTTCTTTTAAGTCCCTTTCTTTGCTTCATTTATCATTTTTTCTCTCATTCATGCAAGCAATTTCCTTGATTAAATAAGATGATTCCCAAATAGTTATATCTATTCACCACATTTAACTTTATATTCTCCAAAAAAAATTCTTTCTATTCTCTTTCCCCAACATTTATACTTTATATTCTCCAATAAAAATTCTTTCTATTCTCTTTCCCCAACATTTATCATCATTACTTTTGATTTTTATTCATTAAATTTAATCTCCATCTCTTTACCCACATTTGTGCATGTTTTCGGCATAAATTTCATATTTTCCTTATTTTCTGTGCACAAGAAGATATCATCAGCAAAGAAAAGACCTGATAATGTATACACTCCTTTCCCATCTATTAATGATATCTCTACCCCTCTTCCTAGTCTTTCTATTGCTCTCTTCATTTCTCTCAAATGTAACAAAATCAAAATAGGTAACATAGGGCATCCCTTCCTTAGCCCCACCCATTTCTAACTCTAACTGATTCTATATTTCCTAATTGTTACATATAGTAATTATATTTATACATTCTCTTAATAAGATCCATTAAAGCTCCATTCATTCTGAAATTTACTAAACTTACTAATAATTTATTTCTATTTATTCTATCATATGCCTTTTCTATGTCTATAAAGACCATATTTAACTGTCTACTTGTATTCCTACTCATATCTATCAGTTATGTGACTACTATCTCTTATATGCCTATCTATTCTAAAACGTCTTTGCATTTCTTCCACTACATTATTTTCTTCCATTCATTTTGCTACCTTTCCAGTCACCATATATGCAAAAACTTTATATAATACTGATGTTTCCACTATTCTATAATTGTTTGTCTTTCTATAGTTCTTCCTTTTCCTTTAAATAATAGCATTACTCTTGTATTATTTCAGCTATTTGGAAATTTTGTCTTCTGTGTCATATTAAAATGTGATAATAGATTTATTTTTGCCCTATTTCTCAAATTTATCACCATCTCTGCTGCTCATCCATCTAAATCTCTTGCCTTTCCATATGTGTGATGCAATGCACTATGACTTCTCCTTATATGGAGTCAGGAATATCTCAGCCACTATGCCCAGAGAAACCTGTTAGCCACTTTTTCTTTCCATTCCTGTCCTAAGTTTTCCTGTATTCTTCTCTATCTTGCTTCATTTCATTTCCACAGCCTAATCTTTGGCCACTCCATGACCTTTATATCTAAATTCCCCTTATCTTTTCCCAAACCCAGCATAAAAACTCAGAACCTACTTTCTGTATAATAACTTTGTTTATATTTATTCTTCCACAACTTCATTATTTGTATCCTTTCTGCTTTCAGGCATTTACATTCGATTAACAGGTGTCTAATATTTTCTATGCCTTCTGCACACAACATGCAGACTAAATCACCAACATTTTTACATTTATGTGTATATTCTCTTGTTGCTAAAGATCCTGTTTGAGCCTTAAACAGAAAACTAGTTTCCTTTCTATTATCATAAATTAACCAGCACTCAATATTCCGTTTACTTCTATATATATTTAAATTTTTTTTATTCTCCATACTAGTTCTTCAATCTCTCCAACTTCCTATTTTTCATTAATGCATCTATTCTTCTATCCCATGCCTTACAACTATAACACTCAACAATTTTTCTAATACAAACATTTCACCTATTGTATAGGTATATTGACAAATTTTTTATCCAAATCTTCTGCATATCATACTATCTTTATCACCCATCTTGTTGCTTGCCCTTTACTCATAACCCAATTAAATACTATTTTGGCTATTCTCTTATTATCCATAAACTAATCTACTAAACATTTTTATTTTGCTTTTTGCATCTCTCGTATAAACACTTGACCATCCCATTTACTTGAATTCCCTCCTTTGCCATCCACACACCTGTATCTAATGCATGCCTTCCTACTTCTCTTTGTACTTTTTCTAAGCAATCTAATACCCCTTTACTAACACATAATGCATTGTTACCATGTGTTAGCTCTGCTACTGCTGCGCTCTTCCATACAATTCTAGCTGCATACCATTTATTATATGAAAACACTGTTAATTTCTTTAATAATACCTTTATTCTCTTTGTTTCATTTATCATTTTTTTCTCCCATTCACCAAAGCAATTTCTCTGGTTACTTATAATTATTCCCAAATAGTTATACCTATGTTCCCCAATAAAAATTTTTGTCTTTCCTTCCCCCAGTATTAACCATCATTACTTTGAATTTTTTCTCACTAAATTTAATTTCCATCTATTTACCAACCCTTGCACATGTCCTCATCATAACTACCATATCTTCCCTTCTTTCTGTGCACAAGAAGACATCATCTGCAAATAAAAGACTCTGTAAGATATATACTCCCTTGCCACTTATTAATGGTATCTCTACTCCTTTTCCTAGTTTTTTTACTGCTCTCTCTAGTTCTCTCAAATACAGCAAAAACAAAATAGATAACATAGGGCATCCTTGCCTTAGTCCCATCCCACTTTTAATTTTAACTAATTCTATATTCTCTAATTGATATGTATAGTAATTATTTTAATATAATCTCTTAAAAATATCCACTAAACCTCCATCCATTCCCAAATTTACCCATTTCTATATACTCTATCATATGCCTTCTCTATATCTATAAAAACCATATATAACTGTCTACCTGTATTTCTACTCATATCTATAAATTGTGTAACTACAAATAAACTATCTCCTATATGCCTATCTGAATGTTTAAACCCACTATTATTTTCTTCCATTTTGGGACTCTTCCAGCCATCAAATATGTGAAATCTTTATATAACTCTGATGTTACTGCTATCAGTCTATAATTGCTTAACTTTCTATGATCCATATCTTTTCCTTTAAATAGTAGCCTTACTCTTATATTATTTCAACTATCTGGAAAATCTCTCTTTTGTGCCATCTTATTAAAACATGATAATAGTTTTAATTTTGCCCTATGTCCTAAATTTATTCCCATCTCTGCTATCTATCTATCCAAATCTCTTTCCACTTTTTAATTTCTTCCCAGCCTCATTCAGTTCATTTTCTGTAAATTTAATATTTCCATTACTATATGCTTTTATGTTTGTTATCACTCTGTCCTTCACATCTAACATCTTTTCTATATTCATTACATACTTGTCTAGATCTACACTCTATTTTCTTATCATCTAATAATATGATTTCACTCTTCCCTGCATTCCTTCTTTTAATGTATTTCTAAAAATTTTTACTCCCATCTCTTCCACTTTAATAATATCCTCCAACAATTTACTATTCAATTTCATTCTCTCTATATAATTACCTATTTTAGCCAACTTAAAAAATACTTTTCTCATTTAACATTAACATCTTTTTCACTTTCATAGTTCTTAATATTACACTTATATTCTATGTATGCTTTCTCCTCTCTTTTACACTTTTATTAACTCACTTTCCTATTATTTTTATTCATCTGAATATTCTCGACTAAAATCCTTTTTACCACATTTTCTACTTCATTACATCAGTCTTTATATTCATCCCCAACCAACTCTTCCATGGTTTCTTCAACTTTTATTTTATATTCTTCTAACCTATTCTTATCATTCATTTCCCATCCACATCTTTCACTATCCTTTCTACTTTTATTACTATTTTCCATCACATTAAGACCATTTCTATTATAAAGAAATTATGATCACTATTACATACTTTTTTTTCATTGTCAAACACTTTAATTTTCTGTATTTTATTCATTCTCTCTTTCTCTATTAATACATAATCTATTGTGTGAAATATATTATTTCTAGATGATGTGTATCGTCCCTCATAAATATTTGACAAATTTCTAATGCTCAAATTCACACTCTGACAAAAATTCTTCAAAAGCTGTCTATTCTTGTTATCTACATCATCAATTTCTTCAATATGCCCATTCATATCCCCTATAACCATTATTTTCTTTCCCTTTTCTTTGAAACTTTGTATATTCTTAAGTAGGCATTCATATATACTACTGTTCCACTCCATTATAGTTTGACTATCTCAAGTTGTTACATACACTATAGCCATCATCCATTCTTGTCCTTCCAACCTTATCTCAAACCACAAATAATCTCTAAATTTAATTTTTGACATAACTCCTATACAATCCTCTCCCCCTTCTATTTATACTCTGCCATACCATGTCTTCCAGTATAGATTCTTCTTCTTTTAGAAGTTTTCCTACTTCTGCTATTACCTCAAGCTCTTCATTTATAACTGCTTTGTTTAATTTCAGGGGTGATGATGTGATGTGATGTACTGTGACTTCTCCTTAAATGGAGTCAGGAATCTCTCAGCAGCTATGCCCAGAGAAACCTGTTAGCCACTTTACCTTCATTTTCCATTGTCCACCCTAAGTTTTCCCATAATCTGCTCCATCCCATTTCCACAACATAATCTTTGTCAACTCCATGACCTTCATATCTAAATTCCCCTTATTTTTTTCCAAACCTAACATAAAAACCAATAACTCACTTTCTGTATAATCACTTTCTTCATATTTAACCTTCCATAACTTCATTATTTGTACCCTTTCCACTTCCAAACATTTACATTGAAGTAACAGATGCCTAATATTTTCTATGCCTTCTTTACACAACTTGCAGACTAAATCACCCATATTTTTCCATTTACGTGTATATTCCCTTGTTGCTAAAGATCCCATTTGAGCCTTAAACAATAAACTACTTTCCTTACTATTATCATAAATTAACTCACACCCAATGTTCTGTTTACTTTTATATATATATATTTAAACTCGTTTTACTCTCCATGCTAGTTCTCTATCTCTCCAACTCCCTATTCTTTATTAATGCATCTATTCTTTTATCCCACTCCTTCCCACTATAACACTCAACAATCCTCTTAACACAATCATCCCATCTTTTGTACAAGTATACTGACATAACTTCTTTATCCAAATCTTCTGCATACTGCATTACCTTTCTCACCCATCTTGTTGCCTGCCCTTTACTTGTAACCCAATTAAATATTATTTTGGCTATTCTTTTATTATCCATAAACTGCAATCTACCAAACATTTTCAATTTGCTTTTTGCATCCCTCATATCAAAACTTGATCATCCCATTTCTTCTTGAATTGCCTCTTTTTCTGTCCACACTTCAGCATCTAATGCATGTCTTTCTACTTCCCTTTGTACTTTTTCTAAGCAATCTAATACCCCTTTATTAACACATAATGCATCATTGCCGTATGTTAACCCTGCTACTGCCACTTCCTTCCATACAATTCTAGCTACATCATATTTAGTATATGAAAACACTGTTAATTTCTTTATCAATCCCTTTCTTTTCTTTGCTTCATTTATCAATTTTTTCTCCCATTCATCCAAGCAATTTTTCTTATTACTCAAAATGATTCCCAAATAACTATATCTATTCACCACACTTAACTTTATATCCCCCAATAAGAAGTCTTTGTCTTCTCTTTCCCCAGTATTCACCATCATTATATTTGATTTTTCTTCACTAAATTTAATCCCCATATCTTTACCCACCCTTGCGCATGTCCTCAGCATAACTTCCATATCTTCTCTTCTTTCTGCACACAAAAAGACATCATCTGCAAAAAAAAGACCGGACAATGTATATACTCTCTTGCTACCTGTTAACAGTATCTCTATCCCTCTTCCTAGTCTTTCTATTGCTCTCTCCATTTCACTCAAATACAACACAACCAAAATAGGTGACATAAGGCATCCTTGCCTCAGTCCCACCCCATTTTTAACTTTAACTGATTTTATATCCCCTAATTGATATGTATAGTAATTATTTTCATATAAATTTCTTAATAACACCCACTAAAGCTTCATCCATTCCCAGATTTGCTAAACTTATCCATAATATATTTCTATTCACTCTATCATATGCCTTCTCTATATCTATAAAACTCATATAACTGTTCACCTGAATTTCTACTCATATCTATAAGTTGTGTAACTACAAATAAACTATCTCCTATACTCCTATCTAACCTAAAACCTCCTTGTATTTCCCCTACTACCTTATTTTCTTCCATCCATTTTGCAACTCTTCCTGCCACCATATATGAAAAAAAATTATATAAAACTGATGTTACTGCAATTGGTCTATAATTATTTAACTTTCTATGATCCTTACCTTTTCCTTTAAATAATAATCTTACTCTTGTATTATTCCAACTACCTGGGAAAGCTCTCTTCTGTGCCATCTTATTAAAACATGATAGTAACTTTACTTTTGCCCTATGCCCCAAATTCATTACCATCTCTGCTGCCCATCCATCTAATCCTCTTGCCTTACCACTTCTTAATTTCTTCCCTGCCTCATTCAGTTCATTTTCTGTAAATGCAATATTCCCATTACTATATGTTTTCGTATTTTCTATCCCTCTGTCCTTCACATCTAACATCTTTTCTATATCCATTACATAACTATTCAATATTCACTCTAATTCTTCTCTAGAGCTACACTCTATTCCCTCTCTCTCTCCCCTAAATTTCTCCTTTTAATGTAATTCCAAAATTTTTTACTCCCATCTCTTCCACTTTTATTAATATCATCCAATAATTTACTATTTAGTTTCATTCTCTCTCTATAATTATCTATTTTAGCTAACTTCTTTTTTTCTAAGTACTTTTCCCATTTAGCATTAATATCTTTTTCACTTCCTTTGTTCTTAATAGCACACTTATATTCTCTGCATGCTTTTTTCCTCTCTTTTACACTTTCTACTAACTCTCATTTTTCTATTACTTTTATTTTTCTGAATATTCTAACCTAAAACCCTATTTGCAACTTTTTCTATTTCATCACACCAGTCCTCATACTCATTTCCAATCAACTCTTCCATGGTTTCTTCAACTTGTATTTTATACTCTTCTAACTTATTCTTATCATTTACTCTCCATCCACATCTTTCACTATTGTTTCTACTTTTATTCCTATTTTCCATCACATTACTAACCATTTCAATTACAACAAAATTATGATCACTATTACATACTCTCTCTTCATTATCAAACACCTTAATTTTCCGTACTTTATTCATTCCCTCTTTCTCTACCAATATATAATCTATTGTGTGGGATATATTATTCCTAGACCATGTATATTGTCCCTCATAAATATTAGATAACTTTTCACCTATTGTAAGCTTGAGTAATTATATTTTAGATGATAGTAATTATTAAATTCCTATCCAGTGCTATCTTGTCTATATCCCCACAATAGTTTTAATTTAAAATCTTTATCATTGAAGAGTGGCCTTGGTATACCTAAATTTATTAGATTTCATGCCCCTTTCATCCAGCAGCCATATTTTACTACTTTTGTTTATCAAACTACAAGTTTGAAGTTTAAAATAGTTTAATGTTTTGAATTCAATTCTATTTGCTTGTATAACTATATAGTTCTACACCAGTTTAGTAAGTAAATATTTTAGCTTCCTTCATTTTGTAACAAGAATGGTAACCCTTCATAATATCAAAAATATTATGATTCTACTTTACACAATTCTTATCATAAGCAAACCAAATATTTATCTATTCTATTGCTGCCATTTACTATAAGATTGAGTAACCAATATATTCTAGATAACAGTGTTTACTCAATTCCTATCCAGTATTTTTCTGTCCATATCCCAGAAGTTTCTGATTTATGACCTTCATCCGTGCGGAGATTTGACCCTGGGTTTAGTGCGCCTTTCACCCAGAAGCTTATTTTTACTGCTTTTATTTACTATCAAGCTCATATACAGCTGCGGGAAGAAAAATATATTCCTAAAAGTCCAGATGCACTAGATGCACATCAAAACTCATCATTAATGAAGATTGCAAACAGAAACTAGTTACAGGATATGGTTTTGACATCAGTGGAAAGGAATTTAATAAGCATTATCTCCTACCATTGATGACTCAAGTTTGCAATAGATGATAGAATTAAAGTAGAAAAAATAGTTTGTGCCTGAAAAGCATTGTGTAAACTGGAATCTGTAGTTTTTTTGTTTGTTTACTTTATTATTTTAGGACAAATTATAGAATTGTTTATATTCTTAATAAGATAGAGAATGAATTTTAAAAAACCAGTATTACTCACTTTCAATAGAAAAATAAACCATTATTGAAATTTCATGTTAAGATTCTATTAATTACTTTTAAAGTAATACAATCTTTAAATTATTTCCTGAATGTTTAAACAACTTTTTATAAGAAAAAAGAAGAGGGTGTCGTTGCTTCTCGTGCTTATCAACTAGCAACTGGTGAAATAAGTTGATACACTTTTTATTCATTAATAATTAGATGGCGTTTTTAGCTGTGATTTAATTATCTTTAAAAAAAAATCTTTCTAGTAATTATCATATATTTAAATAAATAATGTTTTGCTACATTCAAATATTAAATCTTTGCATGAATTCCCTTTGTAATTACTGTTTTGGATTGCTGATTTAGATCTTATTTCAATGTATATCACTCAGTTATATGTCTTTGAGCAGATGTTTTTAAAACTATTATTAGTATGTGAAATTAGAAATAGAGGCAACAATCTGAGATTCCAGATCCTAGGGCTTTTTTGGCTCTGAATTTTTCAGATTTGAAGAGTAGATCTCTTATCTTGTAATAAACCCAAATTCTGCTTTTAGATTTTAAAAAAAGGCAGATCAATACAATTAAGCTTATTAATTTGTGAATTTGTAAGTATTAACAATTTTTTTTATATTTTGTTTGTGAATGTATTTATAAACAAACTACCAGCACAGGCATGGAGATTCAGGTTTTTGACATTTTACCTTACTTCATGAATGAAGTCTGTTGGTGAGGAATAATGGTCTGCATTTCTGTACAGGTGAATGGTTGCAATATAATAAAGATAAGAAATACATTGATAAAACCAAAAGAGAACTCGAAAATGTATTTATTACAAAGATCATCTTTCAAATGGGTATAATAGAAGTTTTTGAATAATAAATATTCAGATTAATAGTTTTCTTTCTGTAAATGTGTGTAATTACTTGTTTTAGGGAAAAACAAACAACCAAATAAACATTATTTTTTTTACATTTTTATTATCAATTTATTTAAATATATTTCTACAATAAATTAATAACAAAAAGGCACAGAAGAGCAAATTATCAAGTTTATCATTGAAATGTATTTGTAAATCTAATCACAAGATACAAAAGTTATTATTTATTTGGATCGCATTATCTACTTTAAAACTTGTACTAGGAATAATATAACTTTATATTTTCTAATTTACTATTTATGCATAAACTAATCTTTATTTACTTAAAAAGCAAAGAAACATAAAATGTATATTGTGATTTGTATTTCTTACATTTAGATGAACTTGATATATGTAAATAATGGAATGATAATAATGGCATTTGTCCATGTATTTTTTTCAATCTGTTTAATGTAAAAGGTAATAAATTAATTGAGAATAAAATAAATATCAATATTAACATGATAAAATCTGATAGTAACTAGGGTTGCCACTGTTCTGGTTTGATCCTCGAGAGTTTGGATTAGTTTTTCCTGGCAATTGTTTCACTATTAATATTCAGAGGAAATAAAATTTAGAGAAAAAAAAATTATGCTTATGTATCAAAAATAATAGTAACAAATTTGGTGTTTAGGTTTACAAATGAATTATTTTGTTGCCAGCAATAATATATGACTTCGTGTATATACTTTATATTATTACAATGTATTGCCAATCATATTCTTTGACATCATCAAAAAGCTTCAAAAATTGCAAACTTTAACTCAATTAAGTATTCAACTAATGTGTTATAGTAATATTAAGAACTTAATAATTATGCTTTATATGTGCAATGAATTTGAATGAATTCAATAATTATGAAGTATGAGCAACTCTTTACTTAAATCCTATCTTTTGTAAGTTTGAGTAATTAGTGATTACTGTCTTTATCAATAAAAACTTGGAATTCAAAACTGGAAGTAATGGATTTATGCATCTAGAAAACATCTTTAATTCCATTTTACTATTTCATTTTATTATTCAACTTGAAAATCTAAAATTAAAAAAAAAAATCCTAAGACTTTGTAATCAAGCTACCCTATTTGTACAGTTATATAACTCTGTATAAGCACTGATTATTAGAGTTTATAATAGATGGTAATAAAGTATAGAGCTGATCTTGTTTTAGCTCATATATAAGCTCAAGAATCAAATGATTTGTTACCCTTTAACATTGCTGGCCAGGGAAAAAAATGCTTCTAGTTAGAAAGGAATAGAGAGTACTAAAATACATAATTACTGATCCAGGATCAGGTCTACATAAATGTTCAATTGAGTATGCTGACTTGCATGCAAAATTTTAGGATTTTTGAATTTCAGGATAATGGCTTGAATGACATGAAGTTAAAAGTAGTTGCTAGATTCATAATTGTATTCCTTCCAATTATGAGTCCCAAACCATACAGATATACTGAGATTGAGGATTTTAATGGTCTAACATCTGCAATCACTGATTCCTTAAGCTTATTTTACAAGTGGTGCTAAAGTAAAGAATTGCTTTTATTTATCACATTGTGTTAGCTCAAGATAATTTGTTATTACTTCTATAATTTCTGAATAGTTCTTTTTTAATTTTTAACTTTCTAATACAGAAAAGTAAGTAACAATAAAAATAAATATAAAAAACAAATTTAATCTTAAAATGGAATTTTTTTTGTATTCTATTATTTTTGAAAATTTTTAAAACAAAAAAATGTTTTCAGTGCAATCCTAAAGTGGGTAAATTATTCATTATTATTTTGACAGAGTTGTAAAAAAATTCTCTGGGTCAAAATGCAATTGAAAGTGGCAACCCTTTCAGTAATTAATGACTATAATAAATAACATATTTGTGTGAAAAATTTTCACAGAGGAAGCAAGTTTTTACTATATATATTGTCATCAATTAGACATGCCCCTCTACGAAGTAATTCACAGGAAGTCTCTTCTTTATCAAAATGTTCACATTTGTCAAAGGAAGTTTTAGTTTCAATTAATTCAAAGTTTGGATAAAAACACTGTGATGCTATTTCATAGCACTCAGTTGTTGTAGTAATTGCTAAAAGAGGTGTATATTTTAACATGCTTGAATTATCTAATGGAAGAGTTGTTTTTGATGAGAAAAAATTTGATGTTTTTATGTTATCATTATCATAATTTATCTGAGAATTGCAGAAATATGGTAAAGCTATTTCATTAGAATTAGATTCCACACACATAGGTTGGTATTCATTATTTTCATCTTGAAGTGTTGTTGCATTTGAGTTATGAGGAGAAAGAAATGCATCATCTTGATAATTAAAAATTACTGGATTGGTATTAACATTATTAACATCAGAAATATTTAAGAAATTTTTATTTAATGTACTTGAATTTGGAAGATTTGAAACTGCAGTAATAACTTCAGTAATGTTTGGATTATAAAAGCAACTTAATGATTTACCATTAGTATTACTGTTACTACTAATGTATTCTATTTCACTAGGGACAAAAGTTTCTTCCTTGTTAATTATTTTATATAATTCAGACTTAGGCTCTTTTAAATATGGCATTTCATCTAAAGTTTGAGCAGTGTCAGAATAAGTGGAAGTAGACGCTTTATGATTTTCAGAATTATTAATGTATGATAGTGATTGCCAAGATTCATGGTTAGAATTTGAAATAAAATTTTGAAGTGATGTGACATATGCTTCATTAATCACACTGCTGTCAATAGGAAAAAGTTTATCCAATGCTTGAAACACTAAATCAGCATGTTGTTCAAGTAGATTTAAATCTGAATCTGAAACTTCTGATTTATTATTAGCAGAACTAGTAGATTCACATTTCATGGCATTTAACGTAGAAAGATAATTGTCATTATTAACACAAACAACTTGTTTTTTAGAACAAAAACATTCAAAAGGTGGACATGAACATTCAAAACCAGTTCCTGAAAAAATAAAATTAATCAGTAAAATAAATGTAAAACAGTGTTTATGTGTTTATATACATATACAAATCAAATGTTCACAATGCTAAAGAAGTAATAATAGAAATTAATACATCTTAACAAAGTTATCAAAATAGAATAATCAGCTTTCATAACAACTGATTCATGGTTTTCTGCTTTTCAACTGCCTTATGATCTCACAATTCAATCCTTCCAATATAATGAAAAGTTTTTTCTTTATAAATACCAAACTCAATATCAAAAATATTTTAACATGAAAAATATAGATTTTTTTTAATGTTAAAATTTACAACTGTTTTATTTAAATTTTGTGAGAGAATAATTAACATATACAGTATATGTATTATGATGATCATGAATCGGGTCACAAGGCATATGAAAAGTATAGGTTAATTTAAAACAGAGAAAGGCAGAAGTTAAGATATTAAAATGGTATTAAATAAATATTTCAATATTATTTGATACAGTTTAAGAAATTGATAAAACAAGAAAAAAATAATAATGGTTATTTATGTAAGTCTTAAGAAGTATATATTCGCAAATAAATATATTTTGTTAAAATTAAAATAACTATTTATTAAAATAGAATAAGTAAAGTAAAAAAAAAAAAAAAAAATCATTGTAATGTGTGTTCGCGAAGACAATTTATTAAAAAAAAATAATAATAACGTTAAGATAAAGCGCAAAGGATGAGCGCTAACTTTTGCGAACCTACACAGCTTTAATTTAAAAAAATGTGATTGGTCAGTATTAACAAGTTTTGTATTTGAAAAGTTTAAATAAAGTTAAAAATTTCCAAACATTCAACATTCAATGATAAATGATGGAAATAGTCCAACATAATATTACATTTAATATACCATCATCGCAAACATTCAGGCAAATACTGTTAATTATTTGCTCTTAACACAGATTTTAAAACTATTCAAGTCTTCCAAAAATATTAAAGTAAAATTTTTATTTAATTGCAATGTATGAATGACGTCGGTATTGCAATTGATAATTTTTCTAATACAGATAGGTTGATTCAAATTTTTGGTTCCAGGGTTTTTTTTAGATTTGAAAAATTTTCATATTTCAATGATAAACTTTACTCTCTTTTATAATAAATGTATACTGTAATGAAAATTTAAATAAACATTAATTTTAATATCTGTTGTTTGCATAAATTGAAATACTTTTTGTATTCTATATAATTTTATTAATAACAATATGTACAATAAATAATATTTTTATATTAGTATCAGCACTCATTTTTATACAGCAGTAATGAAAATAATCCAAAAAGTACTTTGTAATTTTATTTGGATAAGAGCTTTTGATTTAGATGTGTTTGGATTAATAGAGGCCTATCTTCTTAGTTAAATAAATTAATCCTACATCAGAAATTAATGCCACTACTGATTTTATTCATCTGAATAATAGAAATTCACATCAAAAAGTGAATAAATCTACATATGCTAAATTAAATAATTTGATCTTTGTAATAGTTTGCTTAAGTAAAAAATTAGCGTTATTGAGGATTATAATCAAACTGATTACCTATCTTGTTCATCTTTAAATAGTTATGACATTGAATTAGAAGCATGATGTGGTTAAATAGTAAAATTCATAGCCATGCTTGCAACTAAATTCTTTATAGCACTGGAATATTTCTCTTTTGAAAATATGGCTAGTATCTGAAAAACTATAAACTTAGTTCCAATACTTTTGTTATTAATAGTCTAAAAATCACATCTAAAGATATTCTTGTTGGCTTTGGATATTACCACATTATTTACTAACTTACCAGTTGGAGAAGTTCTATATATAACCTCACCATTGTAATAATAATCAAATGGTTTATTATTTAGAAGTTTATCTAACTGAATTCCAGAGTCTGCAATAATAGCTAAACATTGTCTTAATATTACCTTATTTATTTACAGTAAAGATCATTATAAATAAATGATTGAAATGCTAATAGAATCCTCCATTTCTAATGCTTTTTTCTAATTTGTTTATGGAAGAATTCAAATCATAGGCTTTATATTTTGCATTGTATTTCATCTGATTTTATTAATATCTTTCAAAGAATTATCATAAATATTGCACAACTCATATTTTGAGAGAACTAACTTTCTATATATAATTTGAAGTTTCCAATAACATGTCGAGAATCATGAAGTGAAATAAGATCACTTGGTTGAAAATTTATTTTACTCCATAATAATGAACTCAGCATTAAAATGTATAAAAGCTACATCACAAAGCTGCAAGCCTAATCATGGTCAAATGTGACAAAATACCAACTCAGTTATGTAAAGCTACATTAGCTTTACTTCATTACTTACTTCAGAGCTTCATCAGTTTCAGACAAATATTGGGGCAATAAATCAATCAATGTATAAAAATTTCTCAAAATGGATCATTTGCTAACTCTTGATCATATAATGACAATTAAATTTAGTTAAACAACATCTTCAATTATATAAACAGCCATTACATATATCAGATAATGATTAGTTAAAAAATCATTTCATACTATGAATAAAAATAAAATAATATATTTCTACACAGTTTATAATAATGGATCTGACAGTAGAGATTTCTGAATCAAAGTCCAATTTGTGTTTAAGCATCTTATGATCTTCTGTACAATTATTTGATTGTTAATATTATGCATAATATAAACTTATTAATAATTAGTATTCAATGTCTTAATTCCTGTCACAAAATAATCCAATTGAAGTGGTTTGTAAACTCTCATTATATTGATGTAATAATAATTAGCAAAACATTCTTTTTATCATTATCTATCTTTTTTATAAGTTTACTTTTCCATATATACAGCCAATTTTAGTCAACTTCCAAGAATTGCTTATTAATAATTGGAAAAAACGATTAAGTAATTAAGCTTAATATATTTATCTGATAATTTGCTATTTTTTATCTACTTATCTAAATATGTTATAATTTCTTCATTAAGCAAAGCTGCTAAGAGTGACTGATTGTAATATAGTGAAGCTGAGATGTAGGATGTATTTACATAAACTAAAAAATTTGAAAATAATTTAATTTACAATGATTTTTCAACTTGGAAAATTCATGAGGGTCAGGAATGAACAATATTTCCATTTTTTAATGTTCTAATATTTTTCTCGTAATAAACCTATTATTGCAGCAAAAAAATATTTTTTTCTTTGGGGTATGGGACACACAAAAAAAATAGCATGATTGTATAGCCCCTTGAAATTAAAAATGAACTGGGAAAAATAACTCATTCCTAACTTGTTTACTTAATTCTTTTAATGTGATTTCACTAAGCTTAATATTATTTTGCCATATATTGTCATCTTATGGTAGAGAGATTAGTGAGTTAGTTTACTTTTCCCAAGAAACTAAGATTCACATCTGAATAAAAGGTATTTTTTTAAGTAATTGGAGAGCTCCCAAACAAGATCTGAATTATTTCAGAAACTCAGTTCTTAGCTATCTGGTTCTAGTTATATATATATATTTTTCTGGAAGCAAAAACTAATAGGTATGATCTAAATTAATTAGATATATATATTTATATGCTGAGTCCAAAAAAAAACCCACCATCATAATTTGATATGGCCTTCACAATCAGTGAGAAAGATGCCATCACAAGTGTTCTGGTCATGATTTACAATTATCATTCAAAAATAATGTTTCTTCTTGTTAATTAAAGTATGGATAATTTTATATGTTCTTCAGCAAGGCATGTCAATCAATTTTAGAGTCTGAAGCAAGTCTTAAAAACTGAACTTTTTAAAATTATTGAAAGAGCTATTAGTACTTATTCAGAATGATCTCAGCCAGGCTAGCATACTTATCTGCCATAATTATAAATAAATGAGGTTTAAATATAATTCAAATTATAGTATTTTCAAGAGATTTGGGGCTTTTACATCAGAGTTGACATAATCATTGTTCAGTCAATGAATATATAGCTATTCTTAACTAGAAGATAAAACAAAGCTAGAAAAACACTCATCACCAGACAATGGCAAACCCAGTGATGCAGCCATTATCATTTCTCTATCAAATACTGTTGTGAGAAATCTGCTTTAACAACTTTTGAAAATAGTCTACTTTTCAAAGCAATGAATGTAAAATGTAAAAAGTGTGTACTAAATAAATAAATATATATTTTTAAAAATGCAAAAATAAAACAATAAACTAATAAAAAATTCATAAATGAATAAATAAAAATCATAACATATTACAGGCTTTTGTTGGTCCTTGCATCATTAATAACATTTTTTTAGTTTTTCTTTTAACTATATTGCAGGAACTTCATTCATATAATCACTTGTGAAATTCAACATAGTCAGACCATTTGAAAATACTTGATTTCATAGCTAAGGTTAAAAAATCCAGATATCCCAACTCTTTTGTTTACATTTCTATGGACTATGCTTGGTTGATTAAAGGATTATTTCATGAAATTTTAAGAATGAATAAAAAAATTGTTTATGAATTAAATGATTTTTGATTAAAGAGTGGGTTGGGAAGTATTCTTTATATTAAAAATGCTGTAAATCTTTTTTTTATTTAGATTTTTTTTTGATACTAATTTAACGTTGTAATTCAAACCTAACTCGAAAACTTTGCGTGCGAAATATATTTGTAAAATAATATAGGCGCTATTGCAACTGACCGCAAATCTACTTTTTATAATTTTATTTTGTTTTAAAAAAAAAAGGAGCTTTGCGGTCAGGTGCAATAGCGCCTATATTATTTTACTGATACTAATTTAATAAACAATTACTTTTAAAATATATTTTATTTCAGCACCTTATCCGATTTAGTCCTTGAGATAGTTATCATTTTGTCTCACCTATCAGATTGGCCATGTTGTTCAGGAGTATACTCTATTTATTCTACTTCAGTACTGCCACTTATTGTAAGATTGAGCAATCAATCTTCATTCATAATGCAGGCATTTAAAGATTATAATACAGTTTTTAATAGTAGATGATGTATTTCTAGTCAAGAATATCTCAGCAACTCTCTCTATACAATACTGCCATCTAGTGTAAATTATAATAAGTAATAGAAACTTTCTGACATCTATTGATTATTATAGCTTGCCTAGTGGCAATATTGAATGGAGGGAGTTGCTATTATATTAATAGCTTGTGCAGGGAAAACAAATTGTGTTTGTGTAATGTTATAACAGTTTTAAAATTGGTGAAAATTATTTATTTAACAATGTGATTTTCCGTATGTGTGTTTGTACACAATCCAATTTTGATTTTAATAATAAACTGATTTAAAAATTATTCTTTCTTTTATTTGCGTTGTTATAAATTATTTACTGTTAAATATGAGTCAGGTTTTATCTTTTGAAAATATAATAATAATCAAATGGTTTATTGCTTAGGAGTTCAACTAAAAAATAGGATCCAGCCTATCATCTGTGATTTATTTTATTGAAAATCAAAAAGTTGAGATAATCACTTAATAAAAAAAATTGAGGAATCAATATTATTGTTATAAACACACTGTGAGTCTGTTAATTTTGTTGAGTTTTTAAAATCCTCATCAAAATGTATCAAGTTTAGGCACTAACAGAATAGACGTTTTGTTTATTTTATTCATTTTGAATGATTTTTGAAAAAGTAATTTTTAAAGTGTTTGATTAAAAGACAATTTTTATTTGGTAATTTTAAAAACCTCATTAAAAATCAATTTATATTTTTAAAAAATGTTGAAAGAAGAAAAAAAAACTATTAAATACTTTACCAGTAGTTTGAGGGTAATTTTCATCAAGGTGTAACATTTTATTGTTAAAATCTGAATTGTATAAAATATAATTCCGTTTTTTTGATATAAAAAATGGTTCGTTTAAAGGTCTTTTGATATTTTTGAAAGAAAGAACCTGTAAATAAAATTATAAATTATGTACAGAAATACAAATTAATATCAAATTAATCAATTTTATAAATTTTTAATTATACACACTTGCATTTATTCTAACCAAAGTAAGTTTAATACACCCTTTCTCTCTTTCTCTGTCCATCCATTTATCTATCTGTCTATCTAACTATCTATCTACACACATATATATATATCTTGTAATAGATAATAAGAGAAGAGCAACAAACAATAAATGTAAATAATAGTTAATATAAATTATACAAGAAGTGTCAATTTTTTTAATTACTTTGATTTACCAAAAGTTGTGAAAACACTCATTATATTCAGATATTCTTTTAATATGGAGCACTCAATGGAAGCAAGTAGCACATCAACTCTTATTCATGATATATTGTCCAGTGTTTTCTCTGTCTACTATTAGAAACTGCTAAAGAAGGAAAGAAACAGAATCTTGCAGATAAATTGCCAAGAAAGTTTTTTGTTTCATGCAAAATAAAATACTAACACTATGTGTAATTATATTAATGTTTGTGTGATAATAATTAAAAAAGGAAAACTATTCAAAGGAAAATGAATGTCTTTCAAGACAAAACAGCAAGATAGTTTAAAAAGGAAAAGCTTTAATGTTTTATATTATTTTTGGTTATTCAAGACAAATAAATAAAAAGACATTGAATTATAAAAGAATTGAACTTTGAGATTGTCAAGTGTGACAATATATTTTGTTCATGAATGAAACTATTTTAATGAAAGTTATATTGAAATAAATAATAATTTCTTTTTATATACATACATGAGAAGTTATAACAAACAGTCAGAGAGATAAAAGATTTGAACTTTTGTTCTGATATCTAACTTGAGAAGTGTCCAAGAGGGAATCTACAAACAATATTCTATTGGCTTATTTTTTATTAATAAATTATTTTATTATTTGTCACTTTGTCTGATTGTTATTTCATTCATATACTAAAGCAAGTATAGTTTATAATGCTTTTCTATTTTCTAAAAATACACATGTTAATTATATATAATTAGTGCAGTCACAATATTTTTAGTTTTATATAACACAAGTTAATAATTATACAGAAATAGTGCCACACACACAATTCACAGAAAGAAACACCCCATAGCTCTGAGAACATGCTCTCCAATGTGTGGAGTTTGGATTGCATGGTTGTAGAAGCAAATGGTTAACATGTGTGTTGTGCTAATTTATATATATATCAAATCCAAATACTATTTTTCATTTTACCATTATATAACTTGATTATTTATTTGATATATTCTAAAACTATTATTTGCTTCTCATTTTTGCTTATCAGTGCACCAGTTGGCTGCCCTATGCATTTTACCATTACCTATTCTGATAAAGAAGATTGGAAGATGAATGTGTTTGGTAATTTATATGTATAAAATAAAAGAACATTTTTGTCAAAAAACCAGAAATTAGAAGGCACTATTAAAGTTTAATGAGAGAAGATTTGGATAATGTTGTGCAGGGATAGAAAATGATGTGCTATTAATTCATAAAATAAGAGCAAAAGAATAATGAATTAAAATTATTACATATTGGTATAAAGATATTAATGTTAACATGTCTGAAGAAGAAAAATAGTGAACAACAAATAATCATGGATTCACTTAGTACCATAGAAGTACAACTAATGGAGGCTGAATGGGTGATTGAAGAGGAAACAGAAGCCAGACAATCATATTGGAAATAGTGCTAGCAGTAATGAAAAAGGTCATGAAGAAATGATAGATATGGTGAATACATTCATAAAAAGAATGTATGGCAAACATGAAAAAAATTAAAGAAGTTACAGATGATATCAATCCTCCTGAAGTTATCCAAAATGATGCACCTCTGGAAGATGAAACTAAAGAAGTCATCATCAATGTAATAGGTGGTGAAAACAGTCCTTAAAATGGACATTTTAACAATTATATACAAGTAACATAATTATTTGTCATTATAAATATTAACCTATATTATGATTATCTATATATGGATTGATTTAAACATATATAAATATAAGAATTTAGTGAGCTTTTAAATTTTAATGGAAGAATAAATAATAATTTGAATCAAATGGCTGATGTTTCATTACTCAGAAACTGAAGTTATAACATTTAATGTAAATATTACAAGTCCCATATCTTCAAGAAATAATTTACAATTAAGTAGCAGATATTGTCAAGAATGTTTGTACAAAATTTTTAATAAATTTCATGATAAATAAAAAAAATTCTTAGATCAATATAAAGAAATATGAAAATGATGTGTTTAATGTATATTTACAAGATAATGCAGTAGAGTTACAATATCCACTATATTATGTTTCAAGACTCTTCCCTTACATATATCATGGGATAACTCATATTCTGTTTATTGTAACATGTATTATTCATTGTTTTATAAATTTACAATTCCTTTCAATATGTATATATATATACACACACACACTGGGTCTGTTTTTATGCATATTTTTTTAATGTGATTTTGAAGATATGCAATTTATGTTTCTTCTTAATATCTTTTTATGCAGTTTTATTTTATGCAATAAAGAAGTTCATATTTCACTTAAAATCAGGATTTCCCCATTTTATATATCACATTAAATATTACAAGATTATAATGTAAATTTGTTCAAAGACTATAGATGGCTGTACTATGCATGTTGTGTTTTTGCATTTTAAATCACATTCTATTATTGCTTTTTAAGGAGTAATCAATTAATCATTTAGTGTCCTCAAGTTTATTTTTAAAAGGTGAGTAGCAGTGTTGAGCACAATTAAAAATTAAAATATGATTTTTAATTGTAATTAACAATTTAAAAATTAAAGTGATCTGAAATTAATGTGATGTGAAACAATTAATAAAATTTCATTTTTAAATGGAATTGAAAATTAAAGACAAGAATTTAATTGTTAATTGTTAGTTTTAATTAAATTGTATCCAACACAGATGAGTAGTTGTCTTTTTATTATCATAAGTCTAAGTTTTCGTTTTTATTTTAAAGTTTTAGTTTACCCTAATGAAAAAAAACACCCAAGAAAATGAATTTCTTGGAAACGAAAATTTCAATTTTAGATCGCTTAGCAAGAGGAGAAGAATCAATAGCGATTGGAAAACATTTTAGTTTAGGTGAGTCCACTATAGGAGTAATTAAAAAAAATGAAGATGCAATAAGAAAATCTGTCATTTTTGGTGCAAAAGTAAATTCCAAATTATCATGATATTCAAGAGATGATTTATTAGAAAAAATGGAAAGAATGCTCATAATCTGGATTAAATAATTATTTCAAAGAAGAATTCATTTATTTAATTCAATGAAAAGCTCTTCAGTTTTATAAACAAATGAATGAATCTGAACCATCTACTTCCGCTTCTCAGTCTAATAGGGAATTTTCAGCTAGCAAAGGATGGTTAACCAGTTTTTAAAAAGGAATGCACTACACAGTATAAAGATTATGAGTGAGGTTGCATCAGTAGATGAAAAAGCTGCCAAAAATTTTCCTGAAGAATTAACAAAAGTTATTGAAGATGGTGATATTGTCCACACCAAGCACAGTATTTAATGCTGATGAAACAGAATTGTTTTGGGAAAAACTTATATCACAAAGTCTGAGAAAAAGCCAGTGGGTTTAAAGCAAGCAAAGATCAAATAGCATTGTTACTTTGTCGCAATGCATCAGAAGATTGGATGCTGAAATCTCTTATGGTAAACCAATCTTTAAAACCATGCACTTTAAAAGGTAAAGATAAAAACAACTGCAGGTACACTGAATGGCTAATACAAAGGTTTGGGTGACAACTGCAATATTTATTGATTGGTTTAATAATTGCTTTTTACCAGAAGTCAAAACATATATGAAGCAAAAAGATCTGAATTTCAAAATTTTATTACTTATTGGCAATGCACCTGGTCATCCGTATTTAGAACATCAAAATATAAAGGTTATTTTTTTCCACCTAATACAACAAGCATTATTCAGCCATTAGATTAAGGCATAATTCCAACTTTTAAACAATATTACAGTAAACACACTTTTCAATTTATATTGAATAAACTAGAAAATGAGTCAATAGCAGTACTGATGCTTGGAAAAAATTTACAATCTTTGACTGTATAAAACCACACACTTTAAATGCCTGTTGGAAAAAAGTTTGGCCTACATATCTTGAAAACAGTGCAGGTATTTAAACATCAGCATTATCTGATGAAATAATTACTTTGGCACATGATATTGGTGGAGAAGATTTTGATACCTTTAGCCAGAATGATATTGATGAAATGCTTGAGGATAATGCCTTAAATGACAATGATGCTATTGCAATAAGTTTAGAAACCATAGAAGATTTAGAAAAAGATAATGAAACAGAAGTGGAACCTGTTCTTTTCACAGAAAAATGATTCTAGGTCTGCAACTTTCTAATCAATTGGAAAATAATTTAATGACACAAATTATGAACAATCTCTTAAATTCCAACAAGAGCTAAATAGTTATATGTATAGATATTATGAGCTTCATAAACAATTAGTAAAATAATTGTCTCGAAGTTTAATTACCGATTACATTGTCATCAGAAAACTTTAACACAGCACAAGACAAGTTGATGCTAATTCTGCTGTTTGTATTTCCTCTTGTGATGAATCTGATTTCTCACCAGTTCATAAATGAACCTGCATATTGTCAAATAGTGATGGTGATTAAAATATGTATGAAAAAATGTAAAATAAATTACACATAAAACATATTGTTTTGAATAAAATTAAATAGTTAATAAAAAAGTAAAAAAACTTTTTTTAAATATTTGAAATTTATTTTAGTCATACTTTATTTCTTACTTTTTTGTGTGAATTTTAAAATAATTTTATCTTGTTGCTTGGTTTTATGCAATTTTTGAAAATTATGGAATGTATTGCAAATTTTTCAAGGTAAGTCTATTTTTGTGTGATTTTTTTTAAATGCTGTTTTCTGCGGAATGTATCTACCACATAAAAAGAGACCCAGGTGCATGCATATATATATAATCCAATGCTTTTTTGTATAGATTATATATATAAATCAAAATTATAGTAAAAATAAAATTTTAATACAATGATGTACTTATTAATAAATTAAAAGAGCACATTTACATACATATTTACTGTGTGTATGTTTAAAATAATAATAATCTTACTGTAATTTATTTACTTATTTTGTAAATAAACTAAATAGCAAAGTATCAAAACATTTTTTTCTTCAATAGTTTTTCCCTAAATAAAAATGTAATAGCAGTCTTATTATCAGCAGATGGTCCCTACTTGTTTTCATGTTTTTAAGTCCATAATGACTTTGAAATCTGTACAATCTCCCCTACTTGCCATTAATTATTTCAGATTATTGGGTAAATTATTCAAACTTTTAAGTTTTTGATATTACAAGAATTTTTTACAATTATTTTTTTTTACCAGTATTAATTCAATAATTTTCACTTTATTCAATTTTTTTAATATTTCATAAAAACTTTTAGTTTTATTTTTAGAAAACATTTTATTACATGAAATTTTGAACCATATCAAATGTTACATAGGATAAAAAAGGAAAGATAAAATATACACTTTCAAAATATTCTGAAGAAATGTTATTTATAAATGGGATCACTTATGGCATTCTAAATACAAAAATGGCTGTTGATGTATTAGAAAATTTATAAAATTTATAAAATTTTAATATTTTTATTTATTTACATTTTAAATAATGTGCAGTGTGTATTTCAGCTTCATATATATATACATAATAATTTTGACCTTAACTCATTACAATTGTTTATTTTAAATATAAATGAATATCCTCTAGCTTCAGCAAATGACAATGCACTTCAAAATTAAAATATTTTAACTCTGTTCTTCTTGATATATCAGGAGGATTGTCCTAAAAGGCATTAATTTATTTAATCAATCAAAAATTTATTGTTAAATGTTATGTAAATACATGAATTAAATAAATAAAATAAGAATGGCATGGTAACAGTACATTTTCATGGTCTGTTTTTTTTTAAAGATTTATTTATCTTATATTAAATACTAGTAGATGTAATTTTTTTTCTATTAATTATATTTATTTTCAGAATTTTTGAATTAGACAATTAAAATAACCATATGATTAATTGCTCAGGAGTCATGTAATATTCAAGCTCCTTAGTGACGGATTGAATATTTTATAGTTCAATTCGATGAATCTGAAGTGAATCTATTTTTTACATTACTCAGATGAGATTAATCCTGGATCCTTTAGCTCTGAATCAGTCATTCTGTCACTGTAATAAATTGCACATGACATTAGATGTTGACAAAACATTTTATTACTTTTACAGTGCTTTATTATCCACCCTTTCCTTCAGTTAACAGTTTCCATTGCTCCAGAAATCTTCTCAGAACCTTATATTCATTTCTTACCCTTCTTTACATTCTATATTTCAGTATTCCTTTATCATCTTCATGAAGTATAATAACTATTATTTCCTATTGGATTGTCAAATGTATACCCTGTTAATAATCAATTACCAAAACATTTTATTTTTGACAATACAATAGGAAATATTATTATACTTTGTGAAGAAGATAAAGGAATACTGAAATATAGAATGTAAAGAAGGGTAAGAAATGAATATAAGGTTCTGAAGAAGATTTCTGGGGCAATCGAAACTGTTAACTGAAGGAAAGGGTGGATAATAAAGCATTGTAAAAGTAATAAAGTATTTTGTCAATTGATTATTATATGGTATACATTTGACAACACAATAGGAATAGATGTCTTATATTTATTAACTTTAATGTTCTAAGTGGATTAGAGCAGTAGTATAGTGGTATACTTAGGATCTCAAGATTCATATCATGGGATCCAGTTCCCTCACTTTTGGTGCTTGAATTTTTTTATGAACTTTTGAACAATAAATCATTCATTTATTTTTTTATGTATAGTTTAATACAATAAAAGAGTGACAGATACCAAATTTCAAGGATTGTAGCCCTAACTCTATTACTTCTATTGTTCAAACACTTCATGAAATTCTGAGCAATAAACCATTCAGTTATTGCTATTTTTTTAACTAACTTTTACACTATAGTTGTGATTTTGAGTATTAGTTTTGCTGGTTTAAAATAAGAACAGTTAGGATAGAAAAAGTTTATAATTTTGTATACAGTTATATTCTTAAGTGATTTGTTTTTATCAATGCATTTGAACTTTCACTACATCATTTTCAGGAAAGTTAGGGACAAGTTTCTATCCACTTTTAATATCTTGTGGATGGGTATGCATTCATTTCATGATAACATACATTGTAAGTTTTTGATTTTATCAGTGCATCATTCATCTTTAGTTCAATCCAATTACAACCATCTATCAATCCAGAAATTAGACCCAGCTCTCACACTATAAATGCATTAGGAACATATACTTATTCAAATAAGATATGTAGTGTGTTACAATTTAACTTTCTATGTGAATGTAATATTAGTAATATAAATGCTTGGGCATTTACACAGAAAAGGTAACCATATATTTTTTTATCTAAACATTTTTATTCATGTTTAGAATGTTTTAACATATTATATACCATATGATATGTAATATATCATAGCTTCCTAAGCATGAATAAAAGCATTTAGGCAAAAAAATATATGGTTATCTTTTCTTCTATAAATGCCTGAACATTTAAATGACTAATTTGAAAGTTAAATTATAGCATATAATGTATGGCTTAATTGAATAAATATATTTTCCTAATGTACCTATAATGTGGGAGGTTGGTCTAACTCCTGGGTTGACAGATGGTTGTAATAGGATTGAACTAAAGGTGAATGATGCATTGATAAAATCAAAAACTCATAACTTATATTCTCAAGCAAATATAAACAAAAAATATTATATAGCAATAAATATTGTATTTTTTAATACAAAAAAGCTTATTTCATTATTGCCTTTTTCAGTATAACACATATATTATTGTGAACATTACAAAAGTATATATGTTCCATTGGGGACAGCAATAAAACATTATTGAAAAAAATCTTTTTGCACTAAAAAATATATTTATCGTTATATAAGCTTTCACTGTTTTATTTATTTTTGACCCAAAAAAATGACAAAACAATGGATTATATTTATTTCCATTTTACTATAGTTACTTTTTTAAGAAAAAGATTTTTAGATTTAGATTATAATTTATCTATGTTTATATTGGGTTATATAATTACTTAATGTTTTCAAAGATAATTTTATTATAAATTTATACAAATATAATTCCAAAAAAAATGAATTCATAAAAAAATTGGTGATTATTTATGTTTCCCTGAATTAGTCTTAGACATGTACAGTAAATTACATCTTACACAACCATATAAATCTATAGAATTATTAAATGCCGAGTTTGATATATAGTTGGACTGAATATATTAATGACAGTTAATATTTTACTAAAATATTTACACTAAAACAGGCAAAACTCGCTATACGTATTGCCACTCATTGCAAGCCAGAGTAATCAATGGATTCCAGAAGACTTGTGCATAAAATTCCCATCTAGTGCCTACCCATCCAATATCCCCAGACTAGTTTCTGGCTTGTCAGTGAAGAGCTTTGGATCTGAGAGCACTGCACCTAGATCTTAGGATCAATGCAACCCTCCAGCAGCCATCTTTTATCTCTAATTAATTACAAAACTATGAGTCTTAAATTGAAAGCACTATATTTTCAATCCAAGTTCATTAGCTTATTAATGTGCCTATACATTTTGGTGTCTTTGGTTCTTTAATAACCATAGTCACCACTATCCTATTAAGCATGATTGGTTTTAAGCCAATAAACATCACATGATCACCATTTCTTATGCTTGCCTATAACTGTTATTAAAACAGGCAAAACTATTTATACGTATTGGCTTGCACTGAGTGGCAATATGTATAGAGAGTTTTTCCTGGTTTAATAACAGTTATAGGCAAGCATAAGAAATGGTGATCATGTGATGTTTATTGGCTTAAAATATTTATAGTTATACACTTAATGTATGACTAAAATGTTTATTAATTAAAGCTGTTTTGAGTGATGAAGGAAGTGTTGTTTAATGATGATTTTAGCTTGTAATGTGCCACTTTATGAAATAACGACAAGAATAATGTCAGAACATAAGAATATAAAAAAGAATGGGGAAATAATAAATTAGAAGAATAAAGCAAAAAAAATAAAGAAAATAGATTCATTATTAATGTGGATGGGGGTAAACCTTTAGAATTAGATGAATAATAAATGAGATTTTAAAGAGAATTATAAGTGGTATAAAAAAATTGATAAAAAAAATTATTAAAATATTTTAGTCGTAGTATAATGACCCTGATTTGATGAGAGGAGTGAGGAGTGTATGATATTCTGGTAATCAATGCAGAACCTATCTTTAAGGACAACAAATGACAATATATGTAGCAAAATGTTTATCAAAATCTCAAATATCTCAATTGTCAAATAAAGTATTTTCATTCATTGGTTTAACAGAATTAGACAATATTCAGGTTTGTATATTATTTTCAGCAGCTCAAAAAATCGGGCTAAAATTACAATAGCATTTATTTATTTTTAGCATTACAATAATGCTGGGAATTTAAATGTGAACAGTAATGCAATAATAATTAAAAATGAATATATGAAGTTTATATTAGTCTTGATTTATGACGATTTTAAATATTGCATATGTGGATTGATTGAATATATATATATATTGTGAAGGGGTATCATATATGTGTGTTTGTAAAATTTAAAATCATTAATTTAAAACAAAACTGAAACAGACAACTCATTAAAAAAAATTTAATACATGCTTTTATTCCTTATTCAGTATCTTATCAAGATGTTTCTTTTTTACAAACTCACATGAGCAGTTTCTTTAAATTTTATATATATATAGAAGGCAACATTATGTACAATTTTTAACATTGAAATTTGAATAGTTAAATGTATGCGTGTTTGTGTATATACTTTTTGTTAAAAATTGTGCAGACAAGATTAAAAAAAGGTCATAAAATTATATTTAAAGTGATAGTTTTATATTTATTTGAGTATGCTTAAATAATTTTCAATTTGAAAGATGAAAGGCAAATTATTATTATTTTTAAAGGTATTTTTAAAGTAATAATAATAATAATTATTATTATTATTATTGTTATTCTTATTGTTATTATTATTATGCAAACTCTCTTGAATTAATTAACAAAAGAAGATTATATGAAAATTTTTGAATAGAGATTGTAAAATGGCAGTTTAATGGATAAATGGAATAACTAAGGAATTTGGAAAACAGAAGAAATTTTTTTTTTAAAAAAAATTGTGAACAACAAAGATATTTTAAAACACCATCTTATATAAATGATATATATATAAAAAAACAAAGATGAATAGTTGCAGTTTTGAGTTGCAGAATTATAGATGACATATGTATTCTTCAATGGGTTGCAGTATCATAGCTATGGTTATCTAAAGAATTAAAAAAACTTTGGAGCAGGTGCACATGGATTTTGTAAAGATAATTATCTCCATCACCTTGCATCTACTCAGAATTGACAAATTTACATTGGGAATATACCTTAAAATTTTATTATAACTCTTTATTTATCTGCCATGCAGATACATAACTTAGAAAATAAATGTAATAAATGCTAGAAGAAAGGAAAATTACAATAATGGATACTTTAATATACAGGTAAATGTATCTGAGTGATAATTATATCTTTAAAGTTCATTATATCTGCTATTTTAATTATTTAATGTTCAACTTTCCTTAGTTACATATTTATTTTAATATTTTCTTATATCAAATCTATATATGTCAAATAAGATCATGGAATATATGTACATATTGCAAGGGTATGGCATGTAGGGGTGAACCTGGTGTGATGAAAAATCATCATCATCACCACTGATCACAAATTAAATAAATATACAAGGAATAAAAATGAATATAATGAATGATAGCATGAGAGATCAACTAAGAAGAAAATATAAGTTCACCAGCATTATAGATAAATAATAATAGTCATTCACCATCATGAATGATCAAAACATAAGATCAACAGTCAATCTTGTGACTGGATTTAAAAGTGTTTCATTATAGAACAGGCTAATTATTTAGCGACTGCCAAATTTAGGACAGCAATACAAATGATAATTTGGTTTCATAAACTTAAGTGTTAATCTATTAGAATATAACAATTAAAAAAATAATGCTGGAATACAGAAATATGCTAATCATCATCAATGCCCTCTAGCTATTTAATACCATAATTGCAGTGGCCAACTATAAATTTATTTTCTAATAATAAAAACTAAATAAAATGTAGTGAATGAACTTTAAAGGATATTCTTTTGCACCATCCAGCATTAGTGAAGTAATGAAATTATCATCAACTGGATGTCCACAACACTAAACATACACCCCAATCTATATAATTAACTGTTATGTATGAATCCATCTCAGTGAGCATAGCTCTATAACTGTTACTGTGGACAACAAATAATATCGCATATAATGTTTTAAATCTAATCTAGGATTAAATAAATTCACTAGAATAACTTAATAAAATATAAATTTATTAATAACAATAAAATAAAATTAAAATCCGTTGAATATGCTATAAATTCAGTATTCTGATTTTGATTAAAATAATACAAAATATGTTATCACATTATTATTTACACATATCTCAATAGGTTTCAATAGGTTTACATAAACACACCTATTTATAAACACTCAAATATAATGTATAATAATTTAAAATTAACATATTAGAACTGGCATTAACTAATAAAATAAAAATCAATTCTAATATTTAATAAATAATGGCTGATTTAACATATATGTGGGTCTACCTGACACACATTCAAATGTGGTCACACATTGGTATTTATAACCTAGGATATTTCATTTGTCAAAAAATAATAAATTTATTAAAATATATTATACTTTCACATGACATAATAAATTCAATGTCAAAAAACATATGTACATAAACCAATGCCCACATACATGCATATTACTATTAACTTCTTACAAATCAAAGTTATTAATACATTTTAAAGAAATTTTTTTGTTTTAAAAAATATATTGATTTTTCTATAGTCCTTCATAAAAGTTTTTTCTTAATTAAATGTAAACATTTTAAAAAATATTCTAGTAATTTTTATTGTTCTCTAATCTAGAAAGATTTTTGGAATTTTCCTTTTTTAATAAAATAAAACTGGAAGCATATCTTAAGTTTAGTTGAATAATTTAGACAAGTTATTTATTTTTAAATCTTATAATTTAAAGATTTTAACTGTGAAGTTATTTTAGTAAATATTCTACTCACCAACTGTAGGTATTATATGTATATGACCAGTAGCAATTTTAAGTTTGTGCTTTTTTGCATATAGATTAATCAGCATATGACCATGATATTACAGAAAGCTGGTGGAATCTTTTGGTAAGCTTGTCTATTCTAAAACAGTAGACTGGCTTATTGATATCTTTGGCAAAGATATAAATCTGGTACCTGTTGACATTCAATCACTATAATTTGGTAGACTTCAGGCATGCTGTCTATATGAGCTATGAAATACAAAAAACTGGCTCTTTCTTCCATGTGAATTCAAATTCTACCATTGTGCCATTAGCAACAGCTTTACTTCTTGTCTTTTATTATAACTTCATAATAATAGTAATATTGTAAAACTGTTGTCTCATCAATGATTCAAATCCTCCTTTTTATAATGCATTGTAAAATTTGCAAACAATAATTATGTAAATTCTTTCTTTATATTGATCAAAAAAGTTAATGACTTTTTTCAACTCACCTTAATTAAAACCAAATTTTTATCTACAAGTATTTTTTATCCTTTGAAAAACACCAGATTGTAGGATTTTATCACCGGTACTATCTATTATAACATGAAAACAAGCTTGTTTTAGATTTCAAAATCAGAATAAAATATTAACTAGATCTTTTTAAATGTTTAATTTGTAATAATTTTTTTAATTCAAGGTTATTATTTAACTCTTGACTGTTATTCCAGTGTAATTTAAAATAACTAAAAAAAATTATTTGTGTTGGTTTCTACTTTTTTTTTTCAATTTTATATATATATGCATGCACACTGCTATGTTATTGTGTGCCATGAGATACATAATCATCTCAATATATATACAGGTATATATCATAACTTAAAAATAAAGTTATTTTAATAACTATTATAGAAAATATTTTTTAACTTTCATATCATAAAAGAAACTTTAATAAAGAAGAAAATTTTAAATTGAGTAGTGATCAATTAATCTTGTTCAATTTTTCATGATTGTTTATTTAATGATTACTAATATTATTCAAATCCAATGTTTGATTGATGAAGAATTTCTTACTGAATGTAATGAAATAAAGAAAAGAGTTAAAGAGCTTCTTTTGATTAATCATTTGAATCTGAATATATCAATCTCACAAAGACTTAGTGATGGGAATGTTAGGCATTATGGGTAATTATATGTAGGTATTATATATATATTAGTCATTTTCATTTGAAATCTATTGATTTACTAGACAAAATTATAATGGTGAAGAAAAAAAATTGTAATTTTGCTAATATTTTTATTGCTATATTTTATTCAATTTGGATTTATACATAAATATTAAATATAATATTTATATTCCAATAAATTTCTATTTTTTTTTATAATTTCTGCCTAATTCCTAAAAAAAATTGTGATTTACACATTTACATGTGCACTTATGAAAAAATAATAGAAATGAAAAATTGTTTTTATATTAAATGCGTTTATTGACTGTATACTAAAATGAAATAAAATAATTGTTTCTTCAACCACAATTGGAGTTTTTAGATTTAACTTAAAATAAATGCATGGAGATGTCAGAAATTAATTAAGTCAATCCCTTACTAAAAACATAGGAATTTATTGAATTAATGTCTGGACACACTCCAATTATTGTTGAAGAAACAATTATTTCATTTCTTTTTAGTGCACATTCAAGAAAAGCATTTAATATTTTTAAAAAATTAATCTATCACTTTTTAAGTTTTTAGTATTGGCACAGTAAATGAAAATGTAAAACTCTATTGTACTTTAAATTGGCTGGACACTAATAGTTGATATTATAATGGTCGGCATAAGATTTAGAGTCTGGCTATATCTGCCATACAAGGGTGCCACCAGGCCATTCAAACCTGGAAAATTTATACAGTAGGCAGATATGTATGGGAGAGGTTACTCTTTATCAAACTGAAAGCACCAGTCACTAGCTCACAGAGAAGCAGAGCTTATAATATCACTCTGAATATTCAAATTTCTAATTCTGAATTTTAAATATTATTAATAAAATAAGTTACTGCCAAAATTAATTCAACAAAACATTTTATTATAACACACCCACACATTAAAAGAAAATTCTGAAAATTAAATTAACTAAATATATTTGATTTGAATTATATGCACAGAAAGCGTTTAATAGATTTAAATATAATTTTAATAAGTGTGAATATGCTACATAGATTATGCATATAACCAACCCAATCCCTTTTAATCTTAGGCTAAAATCTCACATTTAAACCAATGCTAGCTTACTGATATACCAATGTGACCAATGCAAAATGAGATTATTAGCATAACACAACCATGCCAACAAGAATTTACATCTGTAGCATGATATTATTTGAGAAATGATGAATCATAGTAGGAAGGAATGAGCATCTTCCCCATGATACAAGAATGAAATTATTTGGAATATATATGAGAAGCTCTGTAAATGGTGTTAGAAGTCTTTGCCAGCTTACTGTCCCAGTCAGAGCATAAGAAAATCAATGGCACAGGAAATACATCTATAACCATTAATAACATGATGACTACTTTTTTGAATCATACATTTAGGTGGGTATTATGCCATTTATGCTAATGCAGTACAAAGGATCAAGTATCCAATGCACCTACTCAAATTACATTTACATAAAACATCCATACATCTATCCACTAGCAAACAGTTAGCTCAAAATTAACACATTTAAACTAGCATAATCTTACAAATCTATGCAGGCATTCAAGCCAATTTTAAATTATTAATTTAAAAGAAATTATGAGAATAGAAATGACATTAAACATATTACTCAGATAACAGATTTCTTTTAAAAGTTAAGGGACCTTTAAAATACTGGAAAAGTTCCCATTATATGATTAAGGTTCATATTTCATTTAAAAAAAAAGTTTATACTTTCCAATGCTGTAGATTAAGTATGTCTTTGCAGTCCTTGATGCATGATTAAATTCAAAGTTCTTTTCATTTCCTATTCTTCTAGATAAAAACAAGTCCATTGCTGGCCATTTTTTTGGGAATCATCCTATTTTGGAGACTGCTTCAGCTGTTGCAAACATGGGAAACATAAATTATTGCCGACCACTACATTTTGGAAATCCGCAATACGCTTATAAATATATTTAGTAATACACAATCAGCATGAGCAATCCAACTCTAAATCTCAACTTAAAGTTTTCTTTTTATAACTTTTTTTTAAATTGTTACCAGCAAATACCAGGATCGATCTTACCTGGCTTGACTTTTCTCTCTGGACTGTGTGCTTATTCACATCATTATTGATCAGCTTTTTTTAGAACGGGAATTAAAATATTTATCACTAGTATGTTTTTTAATTTATCTCCTATCTGACTTTAAGCCCAAGGACCTGTTTGCAATTATGTTAATATAGAAAATCATTTCCATTCTAAGATTAAAAATAACTAATTAACTGCATTTTCTTTAAAAAAAATTTTTTTATATCAAAACAATCTTTTTTTTAGATTTTAAACTTTAAATTATATCATTAGTTTGCCATCTGTGCATTATATATATTAATTTAAACAAAATTATTAAATTCTCTCTCCTCTTTTATATATATATATATATATATATATATATATATATATATATATATATATATATATATATATATATATATTTCTAGTTGAGGATGATTATATATTTTTCCACTTTTATTTGAAAGAAATGTAATGGCATATATTTATTCCATTACAATATATATATATAAATTAGAACTTGTTTTAAAAAATAGGGATTTACTTAATTAATTTCTGGAAATAAGAAATATCTAATGACTTATATACAAAAAATATGTATATTCTAAATATATATATATATATAGTATGTGTACATAATTATATACATATAATAAATCAGTAGTTAAATTTAATATTTAAATTAATAGATTTATTTTTATTTTAAAACAGTTGTTGTTTTTTTAAAAAATGCAAAAAAAAAATTCACAATCTCTTTTAACTTTTTGCAACTGTTTTAAATAATGTGATTTTTCTAGTTTACTTAAATTAAAAAAAAAAACAACAATTGTTTTAAAATAAAAATAGAAACAGTTTTATAAAGAAAACTTAATTATGATTTATTATACATATATAATTATTTGCACATTCTAAATATAATATATACATTAAGAGTTTAAAATGGTTGAAAAAATGTTATAAAATTGAAAGAAAAAATTTCTTATCTGACTTCTCAAGACCATTATTTAAAACACATGAAAATTCTAAGAATAATTGTTAACTGCAAAATGTGAAATTATTGAATTTTTATTTTTCCTACCCTCTGTTCCATATCTATCAAATTAATTGATGTGATGAAGAGGTAAGTGCTTTAAATGGATTAGGATATAATTTAATTATATATATATCAATTTTCAAGCAATTCTATTGAATTTAAATATATTAACTCTTACTCAGTTCTATCTGCTAATCCACATCAATGGCTTTACGTTGTTTGAAATCAACCACTTTTTGAGCTGTGGTACTGTTTTTACACATTTTAAAGCTTACAAAAAGTCCTGTAAGATGCTTCCCTCTCTCGAATTATTTTACAAGTAAAAAATCAATTTATATGTAATGTTGAAAGTCTAACAAAAGGAGGGGGCTGTCCATTCTAAACACTGATTGTCTGATGATTATTTGGTCAAAAAAGATTGCCAAAAAATAATTTTTACAACTGAAATGAAAATATGTTTTAGAGTGTTTTTTTTATTATTTTTCATACATATTATAAATTATTTTCATAAAATATGCTGAAAATTATACTTTACATGAACGTAAATTGAAAAAGAAATCAGTGAATAGCAATAATTTTGAGATCCTGTCAAAAGTTTAGATTGCCCGAAACTATTTATTTGATTTTCAAAAAAAAAATAATGTTTTAAAATATTTTTCTGGTATTTATTTACATATTATAATGTATTTTGGTAAAATATACTGAAAATATAAGTATTTTTAGAAAAATGGTAAGATTTTACTAAAAAAAATTTAACTTTTATAATAATGTAAATTGAGGAGGGAAATCAATGACATTTGCATCACTTGTAATTTGCTATGATCTTTTTTTTTTATTTTTTCCACTATCAAATATTTTTATAATTATAAATAAAAATTTATTTTTAAAAAAACTTTCATTTACTTTCATAACCTGACAAATTATTAATATACTTTTTACAAATGAAACTAAAATGAATATAATATTAAAAGATGAGTTTATTTTTACAGCTGAGTTTGTTAATTGACTAATCAAACTTTAGAATTTTTAATTCACTCAGCAAATAATAAATTGTACAATTAAGAGTAGTTGTATGGTTAAATCTCAATTTTAAAATTATATTCTAAGTTGAAAAAGATCAAAAATTATCAAACAGATTTTTCAAAATCAACAAAAGCATTTAATAATAACAATAACAACAGCAGCAGCAATAACAACAGTAGTAGTAGTAGTGGTAGTGATGGTGGTAGTAGTAGTAGTAGTAGTAGTGAAGTAGTAGTAGTTAGTATTGCATGGTTGACAATATAATATCCATAATATTCTTAGCGTTAAACATCAAAAAACAATTGAAATTATGTCAATTTTTAGGTAAAATTTATTTAATTTAAGAACACAAGAAAATAATTATCCCCCCTAATAGACTGGACAGCAGGTACTTTAGCAAAATTTCAGAAAAATACAATAACACCATTCCTTATGGGTTATTTAATTCAACATTTTTTTCACCAAGATCAATTGTAATATCTGCCACTGATTCTAATTTTTATTATATCATTTTCCTTGTCAATTACTCTATAAGGCACTTATGATTCACAGTCTGTGGAAAACAATATCAAAAATAACCAACCTTATGAATCCTAGATATGTAGTTGTAAAGTTCTTTGAAATAAACTAAAAGCAGTGATTTCACTTTGATAAAAACTATAGGTAACTTTGTATTAGTCTCAGTAGATGAAAATAAAGCATCATCACTGGAGTACTTAAAAACGCATATTTTGGTTATATCATCCAAAATTTTCAGAAAATGATTCAGCCATTCATAAAATAATATATATATGCTTGCAGGCAATTTACTTAAAAGACACATCTACATTAATAGCAACAAACAACTGTGAATTCAAACTGAGGCTATACCAAAACATTGATCCAAATAGCACTCCCATACAGATATTAGTCAAGAGGCTATGCTATATCTTTACATTACAGGAGTAAAACCTCAATGTTATTCACACTGAAACAGTATATTTACTCTGTCATATCTGTTTCACTTAGTTATCTCTTAAAGTCTCTTCTGTGCTAGGTTTAAACCCCTCAAGAGTACTTTTTAGATTTCTACATGGTTGTATAGCTGTGAGCGTGTAATATACCAGCATCAAAGTCTGTAATCTTATTGTTATATATATGGATTGCAGAAATACTTATTTAAAAGTAATATATATATAATTTAAAATACAATTTAAATCTGTTTATAAATCAATTTGTATTTAATTTGCTTAAATCGTATATACATATATATGAGTATTACACATAACACCATCATATGTATATAGTGTCTTGTTATTCAATCATTTACTATATTTTCTAAATTTATTTAAAAATAATCTGTAAAGTAAAATCACACCATGCTCACCTGTTTAGGATGACATGATTATGAAATCTGAAAATTATTAAGACAATAAATGTTTGTCGAAAATATATTTCATCTTGTAAACAAGATTTAATCAAGCATGTCAATTGCTAAAATCTTGTAGAAAAGTAAATGATCAAATTTTGAAAAACATTCTGATCAAGCAATAATACAAACGATGGGATTTATTTTTTGTATTTAAATATATAAAATTTGAAGGTGTTAATTGATTGTCTCACTGAAAGAAAATTTGTTATTAAAATTATAACTTAATGGAAGGCGAGTATAAATAGGCTAAATTTTTCCTTTTAAGATATATTCATTGAACTCTTTGAAGTATCTGTTAACATAATCCACGCTAGTTTAAATTTTGACATAGCTAAGTCGAGCAAGCAGGAGCTACTGTTTTCCAAGCCCGGGGAATGGTGTCTTCCATTTCCATCTATGTAGTGAGGGACACAGCCATTTAGTGATGTAATACATTCCTGATAATAACCTACTGCACTGATACTTAAATAGAAGAAATGCTACTTACCTGCCATCAAGAAGTGCCAATAGACAAGCTGCTATCAAAACTAGGTAAAATCCTAAGATCACTTCCAAGAGCTCTAAAGTGAACTTCTTAACTTAAAAGCTATAGCTATTTTAAATCTAGATGAATATTCAAAGTTTATTTCTAAATCTCTTGTTTAAAATAAATGTACAGTCAGGGATAGCTGGGTTTGAAAACATGTGTCTGCAAATTTTAAATTTTTCACTCAATAGATAAATGCTGGGTTTGAGTTGGTATTTTTAGATCTAGTGTCTGAAGCTATCCTAGCGCCTCTCTGGGGAGTGACAAAGCATGAAACCATGGTCTGTTTTCTCTGGTTAAGAATTTATCATAAAGCTTATTGAGCAATTGGCAATACTTATTGTTTATATCTTACAAGCTTAAGAGAATGGGGACATATGATCTATGACTATTTTTTATTTGCTATTTATAATCCCTGCTTTAAGTCTTATGTGATGTTATATTGCTAAGACTACTAATATATGGTTTGGTTGAAGATCTCTCAGCCCCATATAACTATTTGAGTTGAATAACTGTGTTTGAAGACATGTAGGTATCTGAAAATTTCAGATTTTCCACTCAATAGATAACCTTTAGATAAATGCTGGCTTTGGGTTGGTATTTTTAGATCTAGTGTCTGAAGTCTATCCTAGTGCCTCTCTGAGGAGTGCCAAAGCACGAAACCATGGTCAGCTTTCTCTGGTTAAGCATTTATCACAAAGCTTGTTGACCAATTGACAATGCCCCTTGTTTATATCTTACAAGCTTAAGATAATGGGGTCATGTGATCTATGACTTTATTTTTTATTTGATTATTTACTCCTTAATACTTGTCTTGTTCTTTGTAATTAAAATCTGTAAATTCTCTAATGTTAAGTACATTAATTAAAACAGAAACTTTGTAATCAGTTAATAATATTAAACCTATATTTTCCTTTCACGCTTGTGGTGATGCCTAAAATGTCTTATTGATTTTAAATATTAAAATTCCATTTCTTATATATGTGATAATATGCCAAATATACTTCGAAACAGCGAGTGTAGTAGTTTTAGTAATTTTGTATTGAGGATATCATTATTTACATCTTTGACTTAATAAATATAAAATAATCCCCATTTGTCTTAACCTGATTCGCTGTTTCGAAATTATATTACTTTAGAATAATATCTGATTACCTTGCAATCATCATACTAATGTAAATTGATTTAGATTTACATTCATAAATTAGTTATTCTGGATAGCTACATTCTAATTGTAAATTAGGATTTTAAAAGTAATTTTGTCCAACATGGAAGCCTAGCCATAGAGATATAGTATTAAGGTGTATTTTATAGTTTATAATTAAATTTAATTCCCTCAAGTATATTTTCCCACTTCTTGTGGAACCTGATTAATGATGCAAGTTAGGGTTTATTAAATGAGATAGTCCTTTTTATTATAGCATTAATTTAGATGCTTAATGTATGAACTGGCTTTTGTCAACACAGATAGTAGCTATCTGATTTAAGGCACAATTAATAAATGTTGATATACTTGTTATTTTGCTTTGTGTGTTGCAGATGCATATTTACAATGTATGTATTTATATATTCCCATCTTGCTAATATTTGTGAGCTAATGGCAGAGACTGTCCCACTCACTGGATACTCTCATCATGATGGACATTAAATCACACCAGGAGCTCATTGTTTACATAAGGCCATCACATATGAAACTGGAAAAAGAACCCAGAACCTTTAAATAAGGCCTATCTGAGTCCTGAATTCATTACATTTGCATTGTTATTAATTCATTAGAAAGCCATTCAATCTCAAGGTATTGCACATCTTGTATGTGAAATACATCACCATCTTTAATAATATTTAGTATGTACCTATAGCAAATTATATGTAATGCTAGTTTAGCCCATTTTCCTTTAGTATAATTTAAATATTCATGTTTGATCTGAAACCATGACAATATCTGGTTTGATGGAGTCTGATTTGCATCATTTCTATGCTCTGTTATTACCTTGAGTCTTATTTAATTAAATGCATACAGAAGTCAAATTAACGCTGTATTAATTAATATACATCTGTGGTTAGTGTTATAACCTTGTCAATTGGCAAACCATGATATAGAAATATTATTTGGCATATTAATTTTTCTTAGGCATAATTTATTCACTGTACACAAACCTATCAAATGTATTACAGTGAGATTACATGTTGTACTAATTCAAATCAATCTCATTCTGTTGTAAGATGCACATATGTGTTAAATTGGTTATATAATATGATTTCTAGTTGATTGTAATTTCATTTTATTTTAATTTTATTATTATTATTACTAATAAAACTTATGAAAATTTACCTCATCTTCATTATTTTATCCGTATTCCAATTCCAATTAAATTATTCATTAAATATGATTGATATGCATTCTAGTTAAATATTAATGTTACTTTATCTATTTAACTTATTTATATGTTGCCTGTATAGTTAGAATTTGAGTCTCATGTCTCTCCCTGTTTGGAGCTGGCTCACAAATTAAATTGACCTATATGTAATATCAGAAATGTCATTCATAGGGTGAGCAATCATGGAGCACTAATAAATAGGTTGGAGCTTGGTTGGACCTGGGATTTTTCCATATTGTTTTATCAAGTTCAGGGTATTTTACCTGGTCTTTAGGTTTTGTTACATTAATATACAAATCTGACTGTTACACTGTGGACAAGGAGGATATTTAGCTATGCCTGTAATGACTTTTCTAGCCAGCAAAGAAACCAGGTCTCGGTCAGTAACTCCATAATCAGAACATAGATAATAAATATAGATAATAAATATGTAAAAAATAACAATTGTATCATGAACAAAATCATATTTATATATAATGAAAAAAATATACATGCCACTACTTCAGTAAAACAAATACACTTAACCAATGAGACTACTTGTAAGCAGTCTATTTTACCAGAAGGGAGAGATGGTGACATCAATTCAATGATCATAGAATCAAACTCACCTTCATTTATGGAAATCACTAATGGAGTCATAAAAAAATATCTCATATAATAATTAATAAAACCTCTACACAGATTATGAAAACAATCACACTATGCAAACCAATTATGGAACACTTCACCCAAGAAACTAAAAGAAAATCAGGTTGTTCCAAGGTAAAATGTGAAAATAAAAACATAAAAAAAACAATGGCCTCGGACTAATATAAGAGATCTCTAATCTTGCAGCTGATTGCTACTTGTCCATGGAAAGGCAATTTCATTGAGGAACAAGGTGTGAGACTTGGTCCTCAACAATACAAACCAATCCTCAAGATTAAATATACAAATCAAAGAAACAAAATGCACTCAGGTACACATTAGATCCACTTATAGAATTATCAACATTAAATTTAACAATTTAACTAAATAATGAAAATAAAAATAACAGCATTTAATGTTAGAGGCATTGATTCACAAAGTTACATCAACTTAACAGATCGATAAGCATAGTAAAACCGCATGACCTTGGTCTTCTTGAAACAAAAATATATAGTGGTTTGCAGATAGATCCCTCCATCTATCTAAGCAAAGTTTTCATACATGTTCATGGAATGCACCATCAGGGATACTAGTATGGTAATTGCTCCCACTTATCCCACTTGTTTATATATCAACATTTAAAATTATATATATATATATATATGTGTGTGTGTGTGTTGATCAAACTTGCTAATTGCCACATTCCACAATCATATCATGCTATCAACATTATTTTTGACTAAATCTTTATTAGCATCAACATCTTATACAACCACCTTGATGGGTGATTTTAATATGAATTATACTTTCGCATCCAAATGCTAGCTAGCTCTACCACACATGAGTGGTGAAGGATTTCTTCCATTAAATTCAGTCACATTTCACAGTAAGCAGTTTGTGACACTCATCAAATTGTGTTTTTATTCACCAAGGCTTCATTATTTGATCAAAATAACTCTCAATCTATCTCCATACTCTGATCACTCAGCACCGACACACCCTAAATCTGACAGGTATGCAAATAACTTCAACTCTGCTAGAATGAACAATGCATATATTGCTTCCTACATCTATCACAGAGTTTTTATTTTTGAAAACATATATTATGTTACAAAAACTGGATCCCATCATACTTGAACTAATCCAAAAGTACCTATCATTCATCAACATATTTTCTTTCAACTTTGATCATTTAACATGGAATTCCCCCACCCTTTAGAAATAGCAGATGAAATACACAGGTGGATCACCATTTTCCAGCCAGTACAAGACTCTCAATGGAATACATATAAACTTACATAAGTATACAATAATACATGTAATAAATTTAAAGAATATCTAGCTGCAAAAAGAGGAGAGTATACATCAGCTAATCTCATACATGGTCCAAGAGTTACATTTGTTGGGTCCTTGTATCCATGCCCCATATTAAGTCTCCATGGCAATACAGGTTTAAGGAATCACATGAGCCGGCCAAAACAGAAGACAGCCTATTTTTCACTATTAAAAAAAAACGTCTATTTTTCACTATTTTAAGAAAAATCAGTAATTATCTGCAATCCGGGCATGGCGGCTTGATGGCATTGTTTATGAGTCAAAACACATAAAAATGTCATTTCAGTGGCTGGACTTATGGCTAATACAACATTTATATTGTATTACCCATTGCAGGCTTCTTTACATGACATTGAACAAAAATATTATGGCTTGTTTTGTGCTTTGAAACTATTTATGCATATTTGTTCTATTCATAGCTGATTACCATATCACTTGTGGGTGCTGTAATTGCAAGTTGGTACAACTTTTCAAATCTCCATAATAGAGTAATGTCATTTATATTTAAATAATAATGTTAATTACTAATAATTGTCATATGGGGCTCACCCTTCCCTAAAAAAATGTTAATATGTAAAAAATTGGCAAAGGGTATATTCGAACACATTTCGACAAAGCTCTCATGCTAAGTCACATTTCGGCATGGAAAATGTACAAGACCAATAAAAAGTCTGAGTAGAATGTGTAATTTTTAAACTTTTCAGAATTGCTAAGTACAGAAAGTGAGGACTGTGTCTTTTAGGCACATAATGTCCTCCCAAATACCAGACTGTTTTTATTACAGCAATAGTTCGTGTATTTTTTTTTATTTCATTAGAAATTGACAAGTAGGATTATCTTTTTTCAGCAGTGTTAAAATAAATTACTATTTTTGTTTGCTTTTTGTTAATAATAACAAAGTATGAAACATCTCAAAAAAGCAGTTTATCGTAGAAGCCAAAAAAAAGGTATTTCAGATAAAATATAAATAAAAGTAAAAGGAGAAAAAGTTGTTTAAACAAAAAAATTATTGACTTTTTGTTACAATTATTTATCCAAGAGTGGGGGTTTCAAAACAATTTTTTACCACCCAAAAACACAAAAGTTACTTTTGATTTAATAAGAAGAAAAACAATTTAGTCAATCAAAAAAAAAAGATAGAACAAAGTTGAAACAAGTCCCAAATAATTGTATTATATTTTTTCAGTGAGGTTAAAACAAGTTTTTTCATCGTGAAACAGTCAAAAATTTTAAAATCAGAAAAATAAACACAAAGTTGAATTATCAAAATTTGTTGAATACAAAAAAATGTCAGGTTAAAAAAACAATGAAAATGAATATAAAAATTTGTTTAATAAAAAAGAAATAATGTTATAAATGAAATAAAAATTTGTTTAATCAAAAAAAAAAATCATGTTATAGAAAAAAACATTGTGACCCGGTAACGTTTCATTTGATTGATTTTGTATAGCATCAATGCCATCAAGCGGCCATGCCCACATTACAGATGATTACCAAAAAATCTTCAGGAACAACAAGCCTTAAAGTTATCACATGACTATTTTGGATCACTGGAAACTGATGCTTTATTAAATCCAAGGCAGTTTGCAGCCAAGCTTGCCACAATGGACAATGCATGTTATCCCAGAACCAACATAATTCCTAAGTTCATTTTTCACACTTTAGATAATTTACTACACAACATATAGCTAACTAATTGTAGCAGAAAATTTACAATATCAAAGAATTAAATACTATAGATATCATTCCTTTTAATAAAAAATCAATGTCCATATCAACACTTACCAACCCTTGACCTATTTCTATGGTATCATTAGGTGACCAACTTGAATCACATATGATTCCACTAATCTCATCCATGCAGTTTGCTAAAAAAGGGTCATTACCAGACAAGCAGTGCTACTTTTCAAGACAATCATGAATGCAGTACAAAAACAGAAAAAGTATGTACCAATTGCCATTCCAATTAGATAGTGAGGCAGCTTCAATTCAGTTCTAATCAATATACTAATAAACAAGCTAGCTCTTACCCTACTCTATGAAATTGCTAATCTTTTACTTAATAGAGAGATTCACATCACACTTAATGGTAGAAAATTGATGTCATTCACACCCATACTATCAATCTCTCCACTCATAAGAAAATTCAACAAAGATACCAGATATTCAAATCCCATACACTCAAAAGTATATTCCACATATAGCATACATTGATGACTTCACTATCTTCCTTAACTCTCACAAACAGTTTCCAATACTGCAAAAGATGCTTGAAGACTATACTTTTAATTTCAAACTATGCTTCAATCCTTAATAAGACAACCACCTGATTTATATACACAAACAAGTCTTATACAAAAAACTTTCAAGGCAAAGGCTTTCCATTTATATGGGGACTAATGCAATGAGACAAATCATACAAAACAACTACAACAAAAACACAACCTCACTTTTAAAAGTCTACCTTTCTATTTACTCCAAAGTTCAATTATTCAACATGTTTATTATTACCAAGATTATCTACTTTTCCCCATAATAAAATTTTCAAAATGTTTCATTTCAAAAATCTCATCATTTTGCACAAAATTATTATGGAGGTAAAAACTGTGGAAGTATCAGCCAAATGCCTTAGTAGAACACCCACTCACAATGAGCTAGGTCTTCACACTATTCACATATTTTACATCCAAAAATCTGTGAACATTTTAGCATCAACCATAAGGCAGTTCCCCACAATATCTAGCCAAATATATATTTATTATATTGGGAAATGCTTCTACAGGAACACTTATACTAATGCTAGAAATCAACTATTGTCACCTGCTTAGCCGTTTTAGTCAATGGTCATTACATCCTAAATACTTAAATTTCATTCTGAGAGTTAATCACCATGCACTACCAACCTCATATTTCCATCACATCCAACAGCTATACACCAACATCAATCCTTTCTGCAATCTTTATCATGCAGCAGAAAAAACACAACAGCACACTTTTATACCAACCAAACTCCATCTAACACTTGTAAAGCCATGATGGACACTTACTGCTCACAAAGCAATTCAATAAAAAAACATTATGGAATCATATCAAAAATCTTCAACACCCACAGTTCATGCAGTAACATTCTATTATATGCATACTGGTGTAATCATTGCAGCTTCATGCTCAGAAATGATACTAGACATCATCCAGTTACCTTTATAAACAAAGTACAACAATTAAGGGCTTAATATTGCAAGCTACTCCTCCAGACATTGTTGCTGCCACATGGTCACTTATAAAGCAGCTTTTCAATCTATAACCACACTATAACTGATTTGCAATGACTCGAATAAGCAATAGTCAAACACATCTTCACAACAATAATAACACATATTGTTCAATCATGCAAATACTATCCAAATAACCACCTAATATTGTGAATACACTTTAACTAATAGGCTACAGTGACCATACCATTATAAGAATAGCAAGGAGAACAAAAGTACCTGCTGAACTCACAAGTGAACTATTATTACAAGTAGAACTCTTGTATTCAATGAACTACAGGAATGATTGCTCCTGTAACACATGGTAATCAGATTATATAAAATTAAATGTAACCTTTTGAATAATTAAAGTCTTTGAAACAACAACAATAATAATAATAATTCAATTCTTTATTTATTTAATGTACATGTCAACATCATTTAGCCAATTATAGATTGCACAATAAGATAATTATATACAAATCTAAATAAGCATTAAAAAACAAAACAAAATAATAACAATAAAACAGAAAAACAATAAAATGAACAAATAAGTAAAAAGGTAATAAATCAAATGAAATTAAGAATAATATTTTTTTAAGATGATTTTAGTGAATTTTTTAAAATCTAAATTAAAAATATCTTTACTAGCAAAATCTTTGTTATAAGTTCTAGATAAACGAAATAAAGGGGTAAATATTAATATGTCAGATTTACAAGTTTTAAGTTCAAAATTATTGTGAATACTAGTGTTATAATTCTGTTTCTTGATACTTAATCTAGAAAGCAAATTAGATACAGAAATATTCTGGGAAATAAATTTATGAAGAAATTTAAGATCTCTTGTTCTTCGTCTCTGCATTAAGTCAATATAGGGTTCATTATTTAAACTATTTAATTTTAAAAATTTATCAAAAACAGACTGAATTTTTATGATATCTTTCATGTTATGAGGATTCTATATAATTGAACCATACTCCAAGATGGAAAGTACTAAGAATATAAAAAGTTTAATTTTTGTAAATTTATTAAATGCTTTTCCATATCTGTAAATAGCTCTTACAATTTTAAAAGATTTATTCACCATAAAATTAATGTGGTTATGAAAAGACCCATTATTGGACAATATTATTTCTAGATCTCTTGGATGATCATTTGTTATGATTTTAGAGTCACCAATATAGTAGGAAAACCTTAAGATTTTAAATTTTCTAGAGTAAGAGACAATGGAGCACTTATCTATATTTATATTTAGATAATTATATTCACACCAATTCAAGAAATTATCTATAACACTTTGAAGTAAAAAACAGTCATTAATAGAATAAATATGCCTAAAAATTTTGCAATCATCTACATAATATAGATGATGGGAAAATTTAATGCAATTTTTTAGGTCATCAATGTATACATTAAATAATAATGGTGAAAGAACACTGCCTTGAGGTACCCCAGTGAAGCAATAATGTGCTGACAATATATTGTTAAACTTCACACAAGACAATAACAATAATACTAATACTACTACTACTACTAATTATTATTATTATTATTATTATTATAATAATAATAATAATAATAATAATAATAATAATAATAATAATAATAATAATAATAATAATAATAATAATAATAATAATAATAATAATAATAATAATAATAATAATAATAATAATAATAATAATAATAATAATAATAATAATAATAATAATAATAATAATAATAATAATAATAATAATAATAATAATAATAATAATAATAATAAAAACATGCGCATGCGTGTGTATGCCTAAGTCATTAAGAATGAAGGTCTTATTAAAATCTTTTTTTCCCCCATATTCTAATCATTTTCATACTTTAAAACTGTGATATATAACTGTGATAGATAAAGACAGCGATGGCAGATTACTGAATAGTTGTTTTCTAGCAAAAAAGTAAGGAATACGATAGTTCATAACTAAAAATAAATTCTAACATCATAAGCAAGCATGGCGTCACGTCAAGAAGACATTGCGACAAAACAAATGGTGATAAAATGGAAAATGTGACTAACGCAAAAACTTACATGAATGTAATCAAAATAAACCAGCAGCCACACAGCATTGAAAAAAGTCCAATATTACCAGAGGCAGCAAGATTTAGAAAGGTAAATCAAGCTGACATAAATAATTTAAACCTTATTGACAACAATAATGAAGAGCCTTCCCCAACGATATGGAATCAAGATGAACTGCATGAAATAAACATTAATTTCAACAGCACCATCCCTAAAAAAACTTCGCAATTTTCCAAGAATTCTTTTTCACCAAGATCACTGATGTTAGCAATCACTGATAGGAATTTAACACTTTATAAATTCCCCACAGAGCTTCTTTATGAACAGCTGACAGCAACAGCAATGTGGGATACAGTCTCTAGTATTGGAGAGCATCCAAACTCACGATACATTGCAATTTAGTTTTTCGATGAACACCAGCGTGCAAGATTTCAAACTAAAATAAAAACTTTGGGAAGCTATGCGCTAATAATAGTTTATCAAAGCTTGCAAAGCTATTGTAACGGAATAATTAAAAACCCTTATTTAGGATATACCATACAGGATTTTCAAAAATTAATACAGTCATATGGCAAAGCTATTTATATAAAACAAATCTACTTATCCGACACCCCTATCCCAGTTTTCAGCAACAATTTTCAATTCAAAATAAAGCTGAATGACAGTGTAAACACAGAAGATATCCCAACACAAATAATTGACCAAAATGCAATACTGACCATTCACATAAAAGGATTAAGGCTGAGATATTTTGTGTGCGGTGAAACCGGACACTTAGCAATCGATTGCAAATCCAAAATCAACCAAAAAAACCAACCGAGCACTGAAGATCAACCAAGAGAAGCTCACCAACAGAAATCAAACAGTACAAAACAGATAACAAAAACAACTAATAAACAAGAAAGAGTTAATAAAAAATCCACAGATCAACAGCAATTGAATAATAAAAAAACTGCACACACATTGCCAGCACCTGAAATTCTGGATTTATCAACAAAAACTACCAATAGAATTCAAACCCCCACTGATAAAAAAACAGAAAGTCAACAGCCTCAAGAAGCTGCAATGGAAAAAACAGTGTACAATCTAACTCTCTAACTCAGCCTACCAAAAATTCTGATGAAAAAGAGATAATAAAAGAGCAAATAAACTTACACAGTAATAGTGATCAAAAATATATTGTAACAGGAGAAAGCTTTAAGATTCGCATACACTGACCACTAGGGCACCACTAGTCTGAAAATTGAAACTAGACATTTATTTTAAGGGTAGACAGGATATGCAAACCTGAATGCGCTGCAATAAACTCAGGGAGAAAGAAGATATCTTAAATATTGTTTAGACAGTTGAGAATAAAAGCACAAAGACAAATGTCAGCCAAATAAATTTAAACAATTTATTAATTTTATTAAAAGTTGGACAATAGAGTAAAGACATCTAAACACGAATATAAAAGTGACTTATGTTAACATACACATATTTACCAGAGAATGCACAAGAGTACAACAAACATGAAGACCTTAAACATTTTGGCAGCAAAATTCTCTCACCTAAAATATAAGAAATGGTTAGGATAATATCTTCTTACTGGCCAGCTGTAAAATTACAAAAACTCTAGCTTCCTGAATCAGAGATAATAAAACAGTTACTGTCCCGCCAGAAATCAACGAAACCAGTGCGGACATTCGAGCAGTAGTATTCTAACTACTGTCATTAAAACACCACAGGACTGCTGCGTGTAATACTACATTCAAAGTAAGCGTGGTTGATCTCACATACAAGACAGCAAAAGATATTTGTTACGATCTTACGTAATCCAGAAAGAAATGACTACTTTCAGACAACCCGAAGAAATAAGTTGACAAATAGCCAGCAAAAAGATTTTGTTGTTTGCACAAAAAGCGCAAACGAAACATGCTTAAAGATTCTTTATTTTACAACTAAGGGCAGGTGAATAAATAAAGATTATGAAAACTGCCAATGCATTTTGTAATAGTTAACGAAATAATCAGGTATATATTAAACATCTCCTAATGCACCCCCTGATAAACGAAAATTGCAAACAAACTTGGAATCTTAAAACTAAGATCCCAAGACACACTTTAAATACTAGAAAAGATAAATACAGATAATAAATAATTAATACAATCTTATAACATACTTATCATTAGATTGAGTGGAGATTTAATTAAACACAATTTATTTACCCTGGCTAGAATAGGAAACAGTTTAGCTTACAGTAAGGCAGAGTTCTAGTGATTTCATGATGAGTGCACACTTTTGATAATAGTTCATCTTTCAGAAAATTTCTCTTAATGACAAAGGCAAGTGTCGAGGCAAATTGAGAATCCAGCTATGTCAGAGTTTTATGGCATGACTGAAAAACAGCTTGGAGCCTGAGGCTCATCTTTATTTGAATTAGCATTGCATCTTAAGGTTTCCAATACGAATAGCAGCATTTGTTGACATCATGAAAGCAAATTTCAAAAATCTCTTAAATGTTCAAACTGCGATTAATAAGAAGTTGAACTAAGCATTTTTAAAAACAGTTTCTTGCTCCTCTCCTAACACGCAACCTTGTCTTAATCTCTAAAAGAATAGCAACTACCTTCTTTCTGGTGGGCTATAGTTACCTCGCTCCATTTCCCGTGAAAAACCTTCCTTATTAACAAATTCTATACCTCAGTCAGGGCAAATATTAATTTCCCGTTCAATCCAATTTAAGAATTCCAACCAGGGATTATTGTAACCAAAATAACAAATACAAAACCAAATCTCCACTTTTAGACTTTTAAAATTAACTTTAAAAATGATTAAAAATAAAAGCAACAGGAATATATAATTAGCAAGCTTACCTGTTTTTAATCAAATTGATTAAAACAGGCAGTGAAGGTAAAGTATTTTTAAATCAATTTTATAAACAAAGTAGTGAAAGTAAACTATTTTAAATATAAACGCGTATGTGTTTTAATACAAGTACTTTTTTTCCCATTACTAAATAATAATAAGAAATTTTAACATTAGTAATAAAACCATTGAATCGGAAATCAATCCGGTTCAACTGCCTCAAAACGCGATCAAAAAAAAAACATTCCTGCAACTTTTTTTTTTAAACTATAAAAATTTCAAAAACTACCCCTAGGAATTCGGCTGAATGTTTGCCTCGCACTCATGAAAAACCAAAACAATATTTCGTTTCTTACACTTATCCATTCTCATAAATCATTAACAAAAAAAATTCTTTTTGTTTGTTTGTGTTAAAACAATCCATCCGATTGCTAAAAGCTGAACCTTTAACTTTTGTCCAGTGGTTCTTTTACTCCTATTACCAACTTTTTGACATAGCCTACTTTCACCCACTTGTCCCTTTTTAGCTTATAAAAGTTTATCTTGTCTCTTTCCCATTCTGTTTTGCTTTCTAGCATATATACCTGAACCTTTTTCTTAATTCCAAACTCTCTCCCACATCATCAATATAAATGTTAAACAGTAATGGTGCAAGGATACTCCCCTGAGATACTCCTATATTACAATAATATGGATTAGAAGAATTATTCTTAAACTTTACATAAGCTGTTCTCTTCTTAATAAAAGATTCAAACCATGCAACCAAATTATAGGAAAAACTTAATTTATACATTTTGAAAAGCAACCTGAAATGATGATGATCATGATGATGATGATAATAATAATAATAATAATAATAATAGAATGCATATATCTATTGACCCTTTCTGTGGACTCTGCCATCGAGCAGAAGAGACACTGAACCACTTTATTTATCAATGTATAGCACTTAACCAAACATGACAGTTGATGTTGTAACGATATATAAATATGTCGTTACATTAATTTAAAATAAAAACTTAAAAGTTCGCAAATAAAAGTAAAAAACTAAACGCTAAAATTAAAATGTTTGTTAAACGTATATATTCGCACAGATGCTAAACTTTAAAAATATTTTTTTTAATAAATAAAAAAAAGGTATTTGAATGTATTTTTTTTATAAAAAAAGATTTAAATATAAAAATAGTTTAAAAAAGAAATAACGTAAGTAAAAAATAAAAACAGGTATTAATTAATTCTTGTAATCTTTAAATGGAAATGATTGTTTATAAATTGTTTGAAAAGCAAGCTAGCTTTGGGCTCTTGTATAATTAAAATGATCTGATGAAAGATAGATAAGAAAATAAAAAGAAATTAGCTTGACCAATGGAAGCACCAAGCCTCAGCCCGGACCCGAACGAAAATTTGGATTAGTGACGTCTTTGTTCAGTCAATCCGTGTGGATTAATATAAAAAGGGAAATACAGTTTTTTCAGACAGTTCCAGCATTGTGTGTTTGAGAGTTGTGGTAGGACGCACATACCACACTCTCTATTTTAAAAAAAGAAAAAGGAAAAGACTGTGATACCTTGAATCAGCTACTGCCATCTCCAGAACATTATCTTCCAATGGAGGCATCACGAGAATTAAAAACAGGAACCTGGACTCTTCTACCATAAGCTATATGAAATGAACAGTTATTAAAATCAATTAAGAACTTTCGTCAAGTTTTATAAATTGATAAACAAGCCAACTTAAATGTTAAAAACGGACTCTTATCTGACTTTTGTAAGTTTTTAAATCAAATTAATAATGTTTAATTTTATATGTTTTCCGATTGATAAAAATCATTTCCATTTTTTTTTTCTCTTATTGTATAAATTATTTGTTGTTTAAATTTTAAATGATGAAATTTAAGGTTGGGTATAGACGTTGCATAGATTCGTTAGTGGTTGATAATGTTGTGGTTTTCACATTTGATTAGAATATATGTCAACGATATCACTGCAAGCATCTTACGATGAATGCTAATGGGATTTGTATATTCCCTATGCAAGTGACGCTTATCGATGACTTTGTATTTTGATCGGTTGTGTTTAATTTGGGATGTTTTTGACCGTGGAATCTGTGCAGCGGATCTATACTCAACATTTTAAAACAAATTTTATAAAATTCATTTGTGCGAATGTATTTAAATGTTAAATTTAAGTCAGGCGTGAATGGCTATATAGTTTTGTAAAGTTATATTAAGGGAGGGTAACCTTAGGTTATTCATTTCATGGTTGAATTGGCTCAATGGATTGGATATATTTGGGTAATTAGTAGATGTAGTATGAGGTCTGCTACGGGCAGGATTGCATATATACGCCACACACCTTCTGTTTGCCTATGGATGGGTTTGTAAGTCGGCAAAAGACCGCAGTCCATTCCTATGGAGTTTTTTGTTTATTGTTCTACTTGCCAACAGATGTGACATTCCTGTTGGTGGAGAGTCAATGTCTTCTCTAATTCTACTTACTGTTCAGATGTACTTTTCTGACAGTATAGTATTTTGTGTTGTCGTATCATGCTACATTGAATACATGAATGTATCAGATGGATTGGCGCCAGTTTGGTTGCGAAATTTGTGGCCTAAGGTTAAATCAGGGAAGAATATTTTCTTTTCAAATGCAGATCTATGTAGTCTATTCATACTTGACTAGCTAAATAAAATATTAAACTCATTGAAACTTAGTTAAATGTAAAATTAAATGTTAATATAAAAATCTAAAATGTTAAACTTATTCCTCAAAATTTAAATGTTATTTTATATGTGCGTAAATAAATATTTTTATGTGTTAATTTCTGGCAGTGGCTTTTATTTATTGATATTTAAGATATAAATTAAGATATAGATTTTTATCTCTGCGTCTCCGCTGAGCTAGTGACTTGGGCTAACGATCGGAATATTTAAATAAAGTGGAATCTTAACAGCGCGTATCTGCCTACTCTATAAATTTTTCTAGGTTTAAATGCCTAGATGGCGCCTTGTAGAGCAGATATTGTTTTTGCGGTTAGATTCGATCTTCACTTTCATTTCGATCGTTATAATGTGTAACACCTACAGAAAAACGGGTACAATCATTAATCACATAATAGCTGCTTTTCAGGGAAGATCAATACCTAGCATTAGGGCAGCCACATTTGTTCTATATGCGTACTGGTGCACCCGATGTACTTTCTTAATTGGCAATAACACCAGATGACACCCAGCTACATTTAGCAACAAACTGCTACACATTTGAAATAGAGATAAAATAATAACCAACCCCCACTTATATGCAGCAACATGGTCATTGTTAAAACAACCATCAATGCTGTGAATGCTGCAAAGAAAACTATCATACAACTAACATTCAGTGACATGCGGACAAAACTAAATAAGCTCCTCAAACTTTAGAACTCTGATTATTTTTGCTTTTTTATTTTTTATATTGTTATAGTCCATTAACCACAAAGTGTAACCACTAAATTCATTTATATGTGTTTACCCTAATATTATTCATTGTATGTTAAATTTCAAATTTTCTAGATGTAAACTTATGTAAACCATTGAGATCAATAAAGCCTTTATTGAAACGTCGTAATAATAATAATAATAATAATAATAATAATAATAATAATAATAATAATAATAATAACAACAACAACAACAACAACAACAACAATAATAATAATAATAATTCAATTTATTTACCATACAAAACTATAGTATTAAGCCAATTACAGAATTAGACCATAACAAATATACGATAGAGTATAAATGACAAATTATTAATATGATTATATACCATACTTCTTTATAAGATAAGTAACAATTTTTTTTAAATCTAAAGTAAAAATATTTTCATTAGTAAAATCATGATTATAGGTGTAAGTAAACAAAACAATTGTGAAAATTTTAATATGTTAGAGTGACAAACCTTAATGTAAAATAAAGTAAATGTACATGTTTTATGTAAACAATTATTAAAAGTGATATTTAAAACTTTGTTAGTTAATATAATTTTCTAATTGACAAGGTTAAATAAAATTTTAAAATCTCTCATTTTTCTTCTATCAGATAGGAATAGATAATGCTCACTTAGCTTAATATACTTGAAAAATTTATCATAAACCAATTGAATTTTTATAATATCTCATTTGAAACTGGGATTCCAAACAACAGATCCATATTCTAAAATAGGCAAATCCAAAGAGAGAAATAATTTATATTTTGCAGAACTAGTAAATTGTCTACCATGACTTAAAATTGCACCCATAATTTTAAAAGCTTTATTTACAACATTTTCAACATGTTGCCAAAATAATACCAAGGTCTTTCTAAATATCATATTATGATCTTCAATATAATGACAAATTATCATTTCAGATTTTTTGAAATAAGAAACTGTTGAACATTTATCTATATTAACATCCATTTTATTATCTCTACACCATTTCACTAAATTATTAATATCTTTTTTGTAATAATAATCATTAATTGAGATATTCCTAAAAATTTTACAACCATCTGAATAGCATAAAATTTGTGAAAATTCCGAACTTCCTCCCAAATTATCATATAAATGTTAAACAATAATGGCACAAGGATCCTGCCCTGAGATACTCCTATATTACAATAATATGGATTAGAAGTGTTATTATTAAATTTAACATAAGCCATTCTTTTCCTAATAAAGATTCAAACTATACAACCAAATTACAGGAAAAACCTATTTGTATATTTTGTAAAGCAATTTAGAATGATCCACTTTATCAAATGCTTTGAATGTAAATGACATTGATTTTCAAAGGCATTAGCAATGTGACCAATTATTGTTAAAAGATTAATTTCAGTTGATCTACCAGGTAAAAAAACATATTGCACAGGAACAAAAATCCTAATTATGTAATTAACAATTTTCTTATAAACACATCTTTCGAATATGCATACAACTATATGAAGCATTGTCTACAATTATTAACATTATCTTTTGAACCATTTTAAAAAATAGATATAACTTTGGCAAGTTTAAGAAAAAATACATTTTTTAATGGAACAATTAAGAATATAACATAAAGGAGCTCAACATATTCTGCAACAACCTTTATAAATGAAAGGAGGTATATTGTCATAATCTATACTTGAACAATAATAATAACAATTGCTGTTGTTTTGCTGGATTTTATTCTTGAATCATTATTATTAAAAGTAACATAAACAATAAAATATTAAAAATTTTATGAAACCAATTAATTAAATAAATTATTTTATACTATAACTGTGATATTTTAAAAAGGTTGAGTATTTTAAATAACTTTTGATATATTTATTGTTTCAATTTATAGAAATAAAGAAGATTAAAAAACTATAATAATGGCTATCTATTTCAACTGAAATAGTCATACCAATACAGTAATAGCATTCTTATTTAAAAATCATTAATATAAACTTTGTTGTTACAATTCTATTTACAAATGTCTCATTAATAATATGTCTACTAATAATCTGCATTATGTATTAATTATTCATTTAGACTTTATGAAATAAAATGGCTAATATATACATTTGTACTTTAACATCAGATAGTTTGTATTTATGTTATTTAAATAAAAGTGATCTGTGACTCAATAAGTCAACTGATTAGAGCATTGCCTTAAAATTTAATCTTCAAGAATCTAAAGGTTAAGTTCGACTCCTATGTTAAAATTGTCATTGGTTAGGCTAGCAGTACATGAAGAGCGGAGACTAATACCACTTGAAACATTGTGCAACTCACTAATCTGTGTTGTCTATTTGAGTGTTATTATTAACAGTTGCTTGTATTTGAGAAGTTTAAATAAAGGTTTAAAATTTTCTAGACATTCAACATTTAATGATAGATGATGGAAACAATCCAACATATTATCACATGATATTATTATGTTGTAGTAATTGGTGTTCCAATCAAAGGCACTTAATACAGATGGTTTGCCTAAAACATGCTGTGGAGAGATTAGTTGACTTTTGCATCATATAACAATGTATACTGTAAGATTAAAAATAATGTAATTGGTATATTGAAGTAATATGATTTCATGTTATTTAATATTTACAACCTTAGATAATACTTTAGGAAATATTTAAATATTTATTTGTCCAGAGTTTTTTTTTTTTAAAAAAAAAGAGTTTTAAATGACTCTGTTTTGTGTATTAATAAGACATTTATAAATCGGCATTACAAAATAAAAAATGGATAATTTATAAGTTCAAACATTAACATCAAATAGTTCATATTTTTGATATTTAAACAAAAATAGTGTTATGATGATATAATCTTTATTCCATTTAAAGACATTTTATAAAGTCAGTTTGTATTAAACATTTGAATAAAGATTGGTTAATTTTCATGTCATATATCAGTATATAGAATAAAATGGAAAATATTGTAAATGACACAGTAAAATTTTTATATATATAAAATACTCAAATATTATCTGTTTATTTATTCATAATATATGAAGATATAAGTTGCATATATATGTAAATAAAATTGAAGAACAACTGAAGTTTGAATAACTGTATTAAATAATATATTAAATGGATAAATTATTAATGTTTGTAATTAATTTTTATTGTGATTATCTCTTGGGTTGTGAAATTCTGTGTGTGCTATCCATAATGTTTTCTTATGGTTTTTACAATTATTTTGTTGAAATAAAAGTGTCTTAATTTAAAAACTCGACCATTAATAAACATAATTCAATAAATGTTATTATCCTAAATTAATTATCTGATAATTAACTGACATTAATTAACATCATTCTACCAGTAATTCCTTATTTGTATTTAATTGAGTTGTAGTTAGAAATTCAATATTCAAAGGCTAAACTTATGATTTAATTCCAAAAACAAGTCCTTCTAAGCTCTTATTCAATTAAATTGTTTCAGTGCTCTATAATTTTTACTTATGTTTTAATATTATCAGTGTGGAAAAAAACAATTGAATGATTCATTTCTCAGGAGTTCATAAGTTCAAGCATTGGAAGCAACAGAGCTAAGCGTCAATGTGTGGGCTTTGAGCTATAAAGTTCATTATTTTACCTTACGGCATAACAATATGCAAAGCAAAGACAATCAAGTAATTTATTGCTTAGGAGTTTCATAAGAAGTTCAAGCACTAGAAGTGGCAGAATTAAGTCTCGATTTATAGACCTTAAACTCCAAAGTCTGCCATTCCACAACTGCAGTAAATCATGGTAGGTTAAAAGTAAAAAAATTAAATCTGATCATTGTGCACAGATAGAAAATTATTTGATACACCCCCTCAAACTTAGGCAATTTGAGGAAGGAATGATAGCTCTTCTCTTCTTTTTTCATGTTGCACTCCTTCACTAAACTTACTTATTCTACATTTTACAATTTATAATGTGCACAAGAAAGATCTTTTGTTGAAGTGATTAATGAATCCATATGTCATGCCTGCGTTCTGATATTCGAATATGGTCTGTATAAAACTTGGAAATTTTTTCTAATCAGTCTTTAAGACTTTTGTTTTAGGTAGCTAGTCCTTAGACATATAGTTATCCATCCACTATCAATCAGTATCTAATTATTAATTTTTCGAAATCTCACTACCTAAAAATGTACCAATCTTATTCAATGTTCACCAGTAGAAAATTGTTGGATTTACTACTATTGACATTTAGAGATTGTTCTATCTGTATAATATATACAAAATTGGTAATGAATAGCAGATTGTAATACATAAATCAAAATGCTATTAGTTTAAAGTATCTGAAATATTGATATGAAATAACATTTGAGCGCCACTAAATTCTCAGTTTGGTTAGAAAAGTTCTTGCTAACTACACTAAAATTTTTATTAATATTTATTGCTCTAAATTTACGTGTCATTCTATTGTTTAACACGCAAAAAGACGATAAGATTGTTTGAAACTTAATTGATTCAGATATTTTGCTGAATTCTTAAGTTAGAATTTGTTTGTGCAGCTATTAATATTCCCCTCCTTCCGGTTAATCCATTTATTCTTAATTTATTGAAATGTTTGTAAAATTGTCAGTATTTTAATTCAAATAAATTATCTTTTTTTAACAAAATTAGTAAATTGTTAGTAAGAAATATAAATGAATTAAAGTAAATATACATGTATGGGCAGTGGTTCAGTAAAAAAATGTTTCTTAATTCATTTAGATACTGTTCCTTGCGATTGATATGCTATTGATTTCCACCCGAAAAGTATGGAACAGTGAACTTTTTTTTTTGGTAAAATATCATCTGCCATGTTAAAAGTGCATTGGTGGTCGAGAGGTCAGCGCGACTGCCTTGCACTTGCAGACAGTTGCCCGGGCTGCGGGTTCGCGTCCCGGCCGATGCTATGACACTTAAAAAAAAATACAAAAATAAAAGTGTGTGTTTTGTACGTATATAAATAGAAAAATATGTATAATTTCAGATTTTTATATTTTAAGAGTTCGAAAAAAAAAAAAAAAAACTTAATTTAGTTAATGCCAAGATAGACATTATTTTTAAATAATAAAATTTTACATTTTCAAACTTCAGAAATGATCTATATCTGTAATTTAAAAATGTAGTAATTAGATTTTTGAAACCATTTTTCTAGAGTGCTGACTGCAGAAAAGGTATTCAAGCGCCCCCAAATTTGTCTATTAAATAATATCGAGAACTGCAATTTGACTTTTAATGTCACATTTTCAGATCTGTCCTTTTGCTATTTATCACTGATTACGACAAATCACCATCGACTGAGACTGGCTGGTTTTCTAGCATGTTCGGTGTTTGCTACCGTGGTACGTAAATGGACTTCGCGCTGTTTAATTGTTCTGAACTTGAGTAAGCTAGCATGAAAAATAAGGCAGAAAACATCTGCATTCACCAAAAAACATCTGCTGAACTGCAGGGATACACAATTTTAAAAAATCTAGGCGCAATTTAGTATGTAATTAAGTACGGCAACAAGTTACTTAATTATCAGTTGCACATCGGTACCGTAATCCAGCCGTAAGTATTTTGCACAAGTGTTCTCGCGTTGAATCCCGCGGTTACGCAGCGACTACTTAATTAAAATATTAAATTTGTGGTTTGATACTGATAGAGCACAAAATACTTTGCAGATTTTTTTAAAGTCTCATAAACCGAGTAATTTTGATAAGTAATTGTATTTTAGAATTCCCTTCCCAATAGTTTAAGTTAAAAATTAAATTTATCCAAATTGTAGTGAATGATTTTTTTTTTTAAAAAAAAAAACATTTTAAATCAATATTTTCCAAAAATATTTATTAATATTTCACTAATGGATTGTAAATATTTTCGATTCATTTATTCGGTTATTATTTTAATTAAAAAATAAATCGTAAAAAGAAAAAAGGATTTTAAAAAAGTTAATGGAATTAATATTTTATAAGATGAAATCTCATAAATGTGGGTTCAATATTTGCAAACACATTTTAAAATATCAACTGGCATATACCTACCATTTAAAAAATCACATTCAAATAATCAGAAATTTATTTAATGAACACAGTGTTAAGCTTTTATTATTTCGACTAAGAAATGGTGTATATTGCAACCATACTATGAGTTTACCAAACTGCTGATAATCAATAAGGTAGATCTAATAAAAGCTAAACATATATATATAGTAAAATGATATGACAGAATTACATCCAGAGTTGATGGAGATAGAACTAGTATAAATTATTAGATGAAATCACAATAGTGAGTAACTTGTCATCTGTCAAATATAAATAAAGAATATATATGTAATTTCTGGCTTCATTTCGCTAGAACTGCAGGAGTTAAATCTCAATATGTCTTTAGGATACCAAAGCTATGTTACTGTGGCTCTGAGGGATTTCTTGTTTGGAAAATTACATTGAAATATTTAGCTATTTTTCATTTACAGTTACAAATAACCCGAAGACTTCAATATTGATTCTTTATAATAATGTTATAGAGTATTTATTTCATAAAAGTGATATCTAAAGGTATTACAATACAAATAAAATTTAAACAAACCATCTAATCAAAGTGCTTGTAATATACATTTATGACAATTATTTCACAGCTTACATTACAGTTCATCAGTTGAATGTAAATAATTCACAACTAGTTTTTCAATGTAATCTAAATATAAATACTAAATTTTAAGACCATCAGACCTTATTTTTAAAAAAATGATGATGATGTCTTACAATATTCAGTATTTAAATATTGAAATAGTCTAAGACAGTCTTGAAAACAACTACAAATTATATTGCCTTAAATTAATTAATATTTATTGATCTATATTATATCAAATGTGCATTTTGCTAAATTCGAATTGTGGCTATGAGCTTGCAGTCAGCCGATCTGTTATGTTGTAAGTTGTGAAACAATGAACCTGGAAGAACTCATTCACTAGTTATTTTAGCATAAAATCAATGACTGCAATTTGATTGTTTTTAATTGTTTCAATAGTTAATTTACATATTTTTCCAGTTTAAGAATTGGGATTATATATATATGAAATCATGCTTCTTTTTTTATTATTATATAAAACAATTTTTGCAAATAAAAAAATATTAGATTATATTTACGATTTTCTTTTGTTATTTTTATAAAGAGATGATAATTAATAGAACATAAAAAAAGTTTGGTGAAAACAAATTAATCCAAAAACATTAAAGCATTAAACTCAGCCTTTAAATACTTGAGAAATTGTTTAATTAATGATAGCTATAGTTACAGTAAAAATTGTAATCGTTAAACAGGCTTTTATGCTCTGTGGAAACTGAAATATGGTTTCATATAGAAAAGAATTGTGGACTATTAATAAAAGTGATAAGGAAAAAAAATGTAGGATTTAGAGATGCAAATTAGAAAAAGAAGAAAAAGAGTTGGAAAAATATAAGTAACAGTGTAGAAGTGTTAAATAATGAAAGAGATTATAATATGAAATGAATTATAAAGAGAAATAAAATAGGCATATATTTAGATGATAGAGGAATTATGAAATATATTCTGAAAAGAATGGAAGAAAGTATGAGATAATCAAATAGAAAACAGAGGTTGATTGTTGATCTTAAGAAGAGTCAATAACTCTGAATATTTCAGAAGAGCAAGAGAGAAAAAAATTGGGGGATTTGTTTTGATATATGGGTTCTCGAATTTGAAGATAACTGAAGATGTTGATGATTATCAGTTCAATTTGAAAATATAAGAAAAAAAGGAAGAAAATAAAGAAAATAATCAATATGTATTTGTTGCACTCTATTATCAGGAAATCAATGCTGATTTAAAAAAAAAAAACTAATTGTTTTTAAAATCTATCAAAAATTTCTAATTTATAAACCTTGTTTACTTTTCTTAATTATAAAACTTCATTTGCTTATATCATTTTTGAAATGCAATTAGATATAAATTCTAACAAATTCATTTAAATTATAACAATAACCTTCACAGTTATATTTAACTAATAAATATACAAACTCTATACACTCTTAATTTGATTTACATCCTTGTCTACACATGTTTTATCATCATAATTTTGAATTATCCTTAGCAACTGATGGTGAGTTTGCTAGAAATTCATTATGGAGGTAATTTTCTATTTTCATATGGCTTTTATATATTTTAAGAGAGTACAGAATTTATAATTTTATTATATACTGAATATTCTATGCCTGAGTAAAAAAAGAGAAAGGCGTTAAATAAATATTATTCATGCAAGGATTTAATAACTGATATAGTAATTTTTTCACTGAGGCCTTCATAACAAAAATCCCAAAATTCAATTAGCTATCTATTGAGAGAAATCATTATTTTTTTTAAAGTTAGCACTAATATCATATATATTTAACTCTAATATTTTAATTCAAAAACATTCTATAGCTATCAAAAAAATTGAAAATGTGACAACTTGAAAGACTTTTAAATTCTATTTTGATGGTGTGCTGCAGTCTTCCTTGGACCTTTGTGACATTATTTCAAAAAAATATTTCAATAGCTAAAAACTTGATTTATTTGCAAAATTGAGTAAGATTCATGATTATTTTTATACAATAATTCTGTAATACTTATCAAAATTCAAGAATATAAATTATTATTTATTTATTTTGTAAGCAAATATTTTATTTTAAAAATAGAATGGTATATTTTTAATTATAACTTTAACAATGCAAATCTAGACACAAGTTGTATGCTAATATATCAGCCCCAACAGTCTGCCAGAATACATTGCAATAAGTAAATTATTATTAAAAAAATAATTTTTAAACCACAATTTGATAGATTTATTGGATATTGACATTTTTTCATTCACATTTAAAAACAAATGTCAAATAAAAAAGATTTTGTTCATTTTCTAAGATGAAATTGCTCCTCCTAACTGTTAATAATGAAAAAATGTTTAGTGTTTAGATTATAATGTAATTTTTTCAATATTTGTATAAATCACATGTGATTTTGTTAGAATTTATTTCATTTCTAAACAAAAATATCTATCAAATGAAGTCAAATTTTATTATATCCTGAAAATAATTGCAGTTTAATATTAAAATTAATATTGAAAATTTTCAGTTATGAAATACAGTTTAAACCTAAGTAGAATTATAGAATTATATATATATATATATTGAAACAGGTATACTGTTCCATGCATATATATTCAAAAGATCCCCCCCCCTCATTTAAAAATACTGGCATGATTTGTTGTTAGCAAAGAAAAGACTTAATAATGGTTGAGGAAAACTAAAAATTTAAAGAAACAAAGGAATCATGAAACTTGACAGCAATGAAAAAAGAAAGTTAATTTGATCAAATTAAAAATAAAAAAAAGATACAACAAATACGTTAAATCTGCAATTAAAAGAAAGTATAAATCTTTCTTTATTAAAATTCATCAATCCAAAAAAAAAGGAAATCAATATAGAAAAAAATATATTTAAACATTAAAAAAAGATAAGTTTATTTTGTATTGCAGAAATATAATTTGTAAGGCAAAATAACTTAGGTGTTAAGCCAATGCCTTTAGGCAAAGAAATGTAAAATTAATTGGAATTTGAAAACACATAGCCAGATAATTAAAAACGGTCTTCTACTGCCAAAAAGAATAGCCAATGAGCTGGGGGAAAAGACTGTTTAATCAGTCCAAGAATGAGATATAAATAGTCAAGTTGGAAGTTCAGAGGCAGATTAGATTGGATTTTTAAAGTGTATGTTTAAAGAAGATTTTTTTTGAGAAAAAGATAGTAAGAAAAGTGAAGAATTAAAAAGTTAAAATTCTTATTTAAGTGTTACTCAACTCTGACTTTCGTCACCGTGGAATATAATCTTTACAACAACTGTTAATAATAGAAAAAGAAAACATTATTAACGAAAACATAGCGATGGAGGGCTAATGTAACAGCTGTTCCTTTTCATTCTAAGCCATGATTTTTCTAGATTTGCCAGGATAGACATCATAGAAAGGAAATAATGCCATTCAGCTGAAATGCGATGACCCCTTTTTGAAGTGACAACTGGATAAATGAAGGTAATGATTTTATAAAAATATTCGATATATGTTTTTTAAAAGACAAGACAAAACGTATTTCTTAAACTAAAATTATATGTGTTTTTAAAAGATAAACAAAACGTATTTCTTAAACTAAAATTATATATGTTTTAAAAGACAAACCAAACATCTTTATAATAAATATAAAAAAAAAAGAATTATTAATAAATGTAGCTGCATAAAAATACGTTTGTTACTGGAAAATTATGAATGAAACTAAAGTTATGAAAATCACTTATTCGTGATAAAGTATAAATGAAAATGCTTAATGCTTACCTGAATATTGATTTTGTGGGAGTAATTTAAACCACATTACTGAATTTGATAAATTTAATGAAATATTATATGGACTCTAAATGCTTATCTGCATATTAATGTAAAATTACAAATGTTTAATGCTTACATGAATGTTGATTTTGTGTGAGTAATTTAAACCACATTAGTTAAATGTAATGGAATACTATATGGACTCTAAATGCTTATCTGCATATTAATGTAAAATTACAAATGCTTAATACTTACCTGAATATTGATTTTGTGGGAGTAATTTAAACCACATTACTGGATTTAATAAATTTAATGAAATACTAATGGACTGCAAATAAAATAACTTAAGGTTAACTGGAACTCTGAATGAGACACCAAAGGTAAATTGTTAAAAAACTTGCATTCTCTAATTCCTATTGTACTATTATTGAATGTATACTAAGGTACACAGTGGACTGCAAACAAAATATTTGTTAAATTAAGTGGAACTCTGCATCAGATGCTGTCAGTTGTCTTCATTACTTTCTCTGTTATCTCAATCTGACACATTCCTCTCTGTGAATTAATTATATAACTAAAGATGTAAGTTGTTAAAAGAGCTATGAAAGGACTTTATTATACTCTCAACAAGTTACATTCTTTAAGTCATACTGAAGTATACCAAAGAAACACATTGGACCAGAAATGAATAAAACAATGAATCTTCACATGGATATGAAGGAAATTTATTAGAAGAACTTGCAAATTAATTTGTTAAATAAAATTATTGTTATTTAAAATTAATCTTAGTTATCCAGTTGTTCAATTATATTTTGTTTTTGCTGCATCACTCATCTGTCATTGCATTTGTTCATGAGAATCTCATGCCTCCTGAGCTATGTCTGGCATAACTAGACCTAGGTAAGTCAGGTTGTAGTGAGATGGAACTCTAGTGGTGCCATTTGAAAAACCAAACATATAAATGTCTAGATGCTTCCAGCCTCTATGGTGCTACATCCTCTGATGAGCAGGAAATATTGCTGTAGGGGGGGGGGGTTAACATCTGCATTGGGTAATGCCAATTGATAGTTCCTTCCTGCAACATGCTCATCAGGAAATTGTTACAACTGAAGTAATAAAAGAGTTGTATGGTGGTCCGGTTACAATATATATAAAGATAGATAGATAGATGTGAAGAAATTTATTTATAGAATAAAGTCCTGAAAATAAAAAAAAGAATAAGTGAAGAACAATGAGCCAATTTTGAAAGAAAAAAAAGGAAATTATTGATTGCAGCATAAGTAATAGTAATAAATTTCTTTATAGTACCATCTATTACATACTTTAAATGTTTTAATCCTACCATTTATAACTTTTGGTACTGATGAGCTATTTAACTATAGATGGGTTGATTTAGTGATGTTTATTTTGTTTTCTGAATGTTACATTATACATTGTTTTTTCCAAAAAATTGTTTATAAATCTGATGAAGCAGTCAATTTTTTTCTTCAAGCAGAATTTGATTATATAAATGACTACACCCATGGCCCAATCTTAAATTTTTATCTTTTAATTATTTCTATTATCATTTTGTAAAATAAACTTTTTACTGAATAATTAATATAATTTTTATGAATATTTTTTTCCTATTTCAACTTAATTGATATTTTATATAATGATATGGGTATTTTTTAAATATTGATTGCTTTCATATATTTACATTGAATACCTATGTGATCTTTGGCATTATTAGCTTTATTATCTAAGTAATACATGGTTGGATTTGGAAGTTGTAATTGATTATTTGTTAGTCTGTTTTCAGAGCAGGTTATATTTACCTGTTTAATGAGGTTTATTCAAACTTCTTTGAATTTATAATTTTATTCTCTGTAGTCAAGTTGCAATCTTTAGTATTTATATAAACTTATTTGACTAAATATAAAGGTGAATTTTCATCTTTGTTGCTTAAAAGAGGTTGGTTTGACAACAGATTGAGTGATATGGGTATTGTTTAAATATTGATATATGAGGGATTTGAACCCAGATTTTCAAGGTCTAATTTAGTCATTCACTTCAACCTATACAACTGATACACACGATAACATATATGCAAAAAAGATAAATGATTTCCTATATATATATATATATATTATAACGGTTCGATAATGATGTGGAAGTTCAAGTCTTATCATATCTGCACTACAGAGCACCACTAGGCCATTTGAATCTAGAAAATTTATAAATTAGGCAAATACACGCTGTTAAAGATCCAACTTTTATTTATTTAGATCATCAGCTCCAGTCACTAGCTCAGTGGAGACACAGAGTTAATAATATATAACTTTGTTTAATTTGTATCTTAAATATAAAAAAATAAAAGCCACTGCCTGTAATTAACACACAAGCAACATTTATTAATGCACATATATAATCATTTAAAATTTGAGAAATAACATTTATTATTTTAGATTTTAATATTAACTTTTAATTTAAATTATTATTTTAAAATTTTAAACCATCCATACAAATGAATTTAATAATATTTTTTAAGAGTGTCGAGTATGAATAAACTACATAGATTGCATTTGAAAAGAAAATATTCTATTCCTGATTTAACCTTAGGCCAAAAGTTTGCAGCCAAACCAACGTCAATCCATCTGATATATCGATGACGACAGCACAAAATACCATACTGTCAGGAATGTACATCTGAACAGCATGGTTAAGAATACATTGACTCCCATCCAGACAGGAATGCTACATCTGTCTGGTAAGAAGAACAATAATAAAAAAACTCCATAGGAAGGGATGGCATTTTCCATCTTACTATCTCCTTCCATAGGCAAAAAGAGGTGTGCAGCATAATATGCGATCCTAAACGTAGCGAATCTCATACTACATTTACTAATTACACCAATATATCCAATCCATTGGCCCAATATAACTACGAAACAAATAACCTAAGATTAACCCTCCCTTATTAATTAATATAACTTTACAAATCTATATAGCCATTCATGCCTGACTTAAATTTAACATTTATATAATTTCACACAGTTGATTTTTTATAAAAAAATTTTTTTTTACGTTGAGTATAGATCGGCTACATAGATTACACGGTCAAAAACATTTCAAAATAAACATAAGCGATCAAAATATAAAGTCATTGATGGAATTGCAGAGGGAAATTTACAAGAAACCCGATGCCCAGTGACATTCATCATAAGATGCTGCATTGACACCAATAACTTAAAAGACACCCGAATAAATACATTTTAGATACTCACCATAAGATATCATTATTTACCAAATGTCTATATATTTTAATCGAATATGAAAACAAAAACATAATTAAATGTAAATGAATGTATGCAAGTGTCTATACCCAACTTAAATTTAATGCATTTAAATAATTTATACAATAAATATTAATAAAAATAGAAAGAAAAATGGAAATGATTATAAAAATGAAACAATAATTAATTTGAAAACTTAAGTCAGATAAAAGTTCATTTTAAAATTTAAGTTAGCTGAATATTAAAAGCTTGTCCAATCTTAATGAAAGTTCTTAATTACTTTTAGATTTTACAGTTCATGTCTTACAGTAGAAGAATCCTGATTCCTGGTGCCAATTCCCATGATGTCTCTATTTGAAAGACTGGTCTGTTGTTCTTGGGGTGGCCTTAACTGGTCCAATCCTGGTATTACAGTAATTTTATTTGAAATAAGTGAGAGAGAGTGACAAGTGTGTCTTATCGCCATTTTCACAAAATCAAGCTGGAACTCTTCTTAATTTCAATATTTTTTCTTTTATATCGATCATCTGAATTCACTGAACAATGGTTTCCTGTTCCAAATTTTCATTATGGTCCGGGCCTTCATTGCTGCTTCTATTGGACATCTAATTTATTTTTGTTCTCTTATCTATCTTTTATCTGACTTTTTTATATAAGAGCCCCAAGGGCTAGTTTGCTTTTCGTTTAATTAATAAACACATCATTTCCATTTACAAAAATATTTTATCTTTAGATCTTGTACTTTTTTTATAAAAAGTACGTTCAAATATTTTTTTTTTAAAGAAAATAATTTTTAAAGTTTTGCATCTGTGCGAATATATACATTGAATAACTCTTTAATTTTAGCTTTTAGTTTTTTATTTATGAACTTAAAAAAAAAAAATTATTCTAATTTTAAATTAATGTAATGGCATATACTGTTATACTATATATTGTGCTGAACCAGAAACTCATCAATTGGTCTAGATCATTATCTCCCATATATATATTGTAACGGGCACATACATACGTTACATTGTTTTTATTAGTAAACATGAAAAAAAAGTTTGCCAATAAAAACCTTTTTGGTTAGAATTAAAAATTGAAAATTAAAAAATCATCTTAAATTCGCATATATATAAAATTGCACAGATAAATAATTATTAAAATAAAACTTTATTAAAGAAAAAGTATTTTAAAACTAATTTTTCAGAAAAGATTTAGAGATAAAAATATATGTTTAAGTTTGAAAACAAATTAATTAATCTTTTGTAAAATGGAAATGATTATTTTAATTAGTAAGCTAGCCCTTGGGCATTTCAAATGTATAAGCAATGGTCAGATAGGAGAGGAAAAACAATAGAAACTTTTAGCAAATGAAAGAAATCCATCAGGAAATCGGACCTCAATGAAAAGGTTTTCACCATCATGACGTAATGTTGAGTTAATGCACAAAATTATTATAAAAGGAAAGGTTTGAAAATAAAAGAATTAATTAGTTATTACAAGAGTAGACAGATATGTGTTAGTGAGGAGGTTAAGGAGAAGGGATGGAAAAGACACACTCTTCAATCCCTTCAGTTCTGCTAAGAAAGAAAGAGAATGAACTATCGTTTTCTACATTGAGGACAAGTTAAAGCAAAAACCTCCGAATGGATAAATAAATCGGCCTACAGAATATCAACCCCTTTAGGATGGCGTGGGAATTCACGTTCATGGCAAGCAATGGATAAAGTTGGACGTTTTAAAAATCGTAAGAACTTTATATTCACTTGAAAAAATAAGAACTCTAAATTTTAAAACCTTTTCATAAATAATGCAATAGAATCCTATCTGACCAAACTAAATTCTTTATTAATAGTATTATTTGATGTATTTTTTTTAAATCATTTCCATTTATATTTTTTGTTCTTTAAGTTTTATTATGATTTCTGTTTTCCGATAAATTAAAATATATCAATGTTAAACTTAAGTCGGCATGAATGGCTGTATAGATTTGTAAAGTTATATTAGGGGAGGGTAATCTTTGGTTATTTGTGTCATTGTTGAATTGGGTCAATGGATTGGATATATTGGTGTAGTTAGTAGATGTAATGCAAGATTTGCTATGGGAAAAATCGCTAGTATACGCCACACACTTCCATTTGCCTATGGAAGGAATTATAAGACGGAGAACGCAGTTCCTTTCTATGGAGTTTTTTTTTATTGTTCTTCTTGTCAGATAGATGTAGTATTCCTATCTTATGAGAGGCAATTTTTTCTCTTAACTTTTTGTGCTGCCGTATTCCGTATTACATTGAATACATCGATGTATCAGATGGATTGACGCCAGTTTGACTGCGAACTTTTAGCCTAAGGTTAAATAGGGATAGAATGTTTTATCTTCAAATGCAAATCTATGTAGTCTATTCATACTCGACACTAAATAAAAATGCATTAAATTTAAGTTGTTTATAGACGCTTGCATGGATTCGTTATCGGTTACTTATGTTTTGGGTTTTCATATTTGATCAAAATATATAGACATTCGATAAATAATGATATTTTACGGTGAGTATCTAAAATGTATTTATTCGGAGGTCTTTTAAGTTATTGGTGTTAATGCAAGCATCTTATGGTGAATGCTATTGGGTTACTTATAAATTTCCCTCTGCAATTGACGGTTTCAATGATTTTGTATTTTGATCATTTATGTTTATTTTGAAATGTTTTTGACCACGGAATCTATGTAACCGATCTATACTCAACATTTTAAACAAATCTGTGCGAACTAATAATAGTATAAAATTTAAAATGTAAATTAAAAATATAAAATAAAAGTAAAAATAATGTTAAATGTTAAAGTAAACATTAAAATAATAATGTTAAATCTTATATATATATGTGCGTAAATAAATTTTTGTATGTTAATTACTGGAATTGGCTTATTTTATTTATTTTTTAATATTGAAATATAATTAGATAAGATATTATATTATTAAATCTCTGCTACTCCCTGAGCTAGTGACATGGACTAACGACCGGAATCAAAATTTATATAAAAAAAAATTAAAAAAAAATTTTTTTTGACTTACGTATCTGCCTACTTTATAAATTTTTCTAGGTTCAAATGCCTAGATGGCGCCCTGTAGTGCAGATTACGTTAAGCTCTATTCTCCGGATCATTACAATATATATATAATTAGTGCTCAGTTTATATTAAGATAGCAAATCTTCAAACTTTAATGGGCAGTCTTCAATCTTCTCCATTCTCCAACTCTTTAGCTGTCCATATCATTGAAAATCTGATGATGACATCTAGCTCAAAAGTATGTATATACTTACTTGTATTTAAATATTATATATATATATATAATCAAATTTACCACAATTCTCAATTCAACCAGACTATATTGTTACTATTACTAAATCCATTACTTTTTAGAAAGAAATTTCAAAAGAAATAAACAGAAAAATGTACCAGTGTATTCTGTATATGAACATATTTTGTTTTTACAGATGCAAAACTCAACACTAATATTATTTTTGTCTTTTTTTATCGTTTTATCTCTTGAACTTTGAATGAGCATATTCATTTGTGAGTGATTGTGATTATGATGAGTAAAAAAAGGAAAAAAAAAATTTTTTAAATAGATCACATTAGAAGAGGTGCTTCTCATACACAATTGGACCTAATAAAATCAATTTCACAATTTCGAGAGGAAAAAATAAGAGCTTACTTGAGCAGGAAGATTTTCCTTTGCTAAATAGTTTGAGAAAACTCTTTGCTTTTTAACAGTGACACCAAGATTTCGTCTTACTTCAGCTGTTGCTTTAGCTTCTGGTTTAGGATGGTCATGGACTCCTTTTGCTTGGAAAAAAATAGCATAATCTGTATGTCTCCAGAAGTGTGTTACAGGATAGCCACAGTGACCTCGGCAAGCAAGGACTTTTAAATGACCTGAACATTTTCTATTCGGACATGGTTTTCCTGAAACAAAATAGTTTGTCATTAATATTAAAATAATGAGATTTTTATTATCAGATACATTTATCTCAACTCTAGTAAATATTAAAATATTGTTTTCCAAGTCTTATGTGAAATAGCAAAAAAAAAAAAAAATGTAAACAAAAACAATTGTACAAATAAATTTTTAATGAAGCGCCCTCAGTATTATTTTCATCCTCATCAAAACATTATCTAAATATAATGTAGACAATATCTCTATGTTACCTCTTTTTCTACATCTAAATATTTTAAAAGAACAATTTAATCTTTTAAAAAATCTTTTGATTCATGTGCTGAATAGCTTAACAATTATCTCTTTTATCCTTTCCATCATCAAAAGATCCAACAAAGTAACTCAATTTACCATATAAAATGCTTTTTGATATCAATAGAATAAAAATTAACTTTCTATTGTTTTAAAAATATTTATTTCAAGAATTTTTATTACTACTTTGGCAGCATTTTTTTGTGATTTTATTCTTTTTAAATTTAAACTGCTCTTCAGACATGTCTAAGCATAGACATATACTCTTAATATTTATCACTAACACAAGCTTTATATATTAAATGACTAACATTTATTACTTTTTTTCAAGCTGATTTTCTGTAGCTTAAAATAATTGCACAGGAATTTTTATAATTCTTGTACTCATCCGTTTTCCATATCAGGAAAGTTTTTACAATTTATTTTATTTATCATTAGGTACCTTATTTTCTTTTTCTGTCACACAGATGAGAGCTTATTATTTTTATCTTACAAATCATATATTCTTTTTCTCTCTTTATATGAACTTTCCTTCACCATTAATAAATTAAAATTTTTAATTGTTGCTTTATTCCCGTAATCATATTTTGCTGAAAGCGGGGTATTTTTTTTTACCTTCTATAAATTAAATTACACTTATTTTTTAAATTCTTTATTCCCATTACATTTTTTTTAAAAGATATACTTTTTCTAGCTTTAGGTGTTATTCAAATCACTTCGCTGAGAATATTTTTATATATAATTCTGCCTAATTTGCAGTTATTGTGCTTTTTTATTTTTTATATCTATTTTTTAATATTAATCATCACATTATTAATCCTCTTTTAGTTTTCATATAATGTGCTGATAATACTGCAATTCGTTTACATTTTTTTTAAAAAATATTTTTTTCCACCTTTCATTTATTATTATTTCCACTTATTATAAATCCAAAAAAATTAAGAATTTTTTTCTAATATACCTTTTTAGTTTATTAATGATCCCTCTCCTCTTCTTTTTTTTTTTTTGTTTGGCGTATAACTTCTTATACACTTTAAATATTGGTTCAATTTTTTCACTACTAATTTTTAGTTTGAATCAATGTCAGCTACGTAATGCAAAAATACATTTTGTTTTAAAAAAGGAAAAAAAAAAATTTTTTTATATGGCAAAGCGTCAGCCGAGAAGCGAACCCAGGACAATTGCTTGGAAGGCAGCTATGTCAACTACTAGGCCACCAACACTACATTTTTAAAGCTATTTCAACATCTACTTTTAATTGAAGAACTATTGAGTCCATTAAAAAACTGCTGTGTCTTAAGGATCCCTAAAGACCCGTCAGGGAGCTAAATAAAGAAACAATATACTTTGAAATGTATACATAATAAGATTTATTTAATAACAAATAATAATGTGGTAAAAACAACACAAAAAGATAATATCCCATTAATATTCATATGCTGTTTAGACTTCTTCCACATCAGGAGTAATCCAGTTATTTATGCATTCAAATCAAATGTCTCTTGAAACACAAATGAGCATATATAACTTCACATATAGAATAAATCTATTAATGGTCGCAATATTAGTGCATAAATAGGCACACAATTTATACGTTATATATTAACCATCTCCGTTTCCAACTTATCTGTGGCAGTTTGGTTAAGTTTCAGTTAATTACTCTTAGCTAATAATAACATCTTCAATACACTATCAGATAAGTGCTTTTGCAGGCCACTGTTCTATTTTAGTCTTTAATCACTGTTAGTCGATTCTTTAGTGCTGATCTGTTATCACTTCAAATCAACACTAACCATTTTAGCTGCTTCTTCTCTCTTATTCATTTACTGGGAAATAATATACGAACTAATTTGTATGCAACTAGTTTTATTTGCATACAAAATATATTCTAATTTAATTTATAATTTTGGGACAATCTCTCCAGCGAATTTCAGGGTAAATTTCTCCAATAAAGGGAATGTTACTAAAGTGAAGAGATCCGTACTTATTTACAAAAATAAATAATCCTTTATTTACATATATAGTTTTATATGCACGGACATTTTACTCCTCCCCTACTCTAGAAACAGGGACTTAATTTATTATTGTCTTTAAACTTGTCATGAGGTTTTCTTTTGTGGTTGGACTTTTGGAATTAACTTTCTTTTGTTTTTCTTTTGAAATAATTCCATCTTTATTTTCCTCCCGTTCAAACACCTATTTATTATCAATTACTTTAATTTGGTCTGAATCAGTAATTAAATCTTCCAATAAAAAATATATATATATTTTGTAATTCTTTCCCAAAGATTTATTTAAATGAATATCTGGCAAGATATTCTCCTTACGATGGCGAAGGTGTTTATCATGTTTTTTCAATTCCCACCCATTCTGTAATTTTATTATTTTTATATTCTTTAATATTACTTTGACTATTTTCCAGGTCTCCATTTACAATTAAGTAAGTCGTATTTTTATGTTTTTTCTTCTACTAGAAACTTGTCCCAATTTTGAACTTCCTCATTTTTTACAAATGTGTGGTACTAGCTTTGTTAATTGAGTCCGAGAAGTCCTAGATTTTTTTCACACCCAATTTTTTATAGCCACACTACCAATATTTAATGCTCTGGTGTTTAACAACTTATTATTCACATTTACATAAATACCCAGTGGTCAGAACCAATTTCTTCCTAACAATGGACTGAAATTATTTACTACATAAAGTATTAGCCATTTAACACTAGAAATTAATTTTACAGACACTAGCCCTTTTCCTTGAATATTAATTTTATTGACATTTAAATCTATAGCTATCCACTTGTATCTTGGAGTGTTATCTTCCTTTTACATTTTCTGATAACTTTAATCCAATTTCTATGAGATATTATTGATAAAGTATTCCACTGTCCACTTCCATTTTTACTATTTGTCCACAAATAACTGTGTCTAAAAATATGTGCTCCATTTCTCTGGCATTCAGCCTCTTTATACTAATTTTCTCATAATTTTGTCTTCTTTCAGATTTATAGTCCACATTTACAAAATTAGTAGTTCTACTCTTTCTAAAATGACAGAAACGCTGCTAAATGACTATTTTTGTCACAGTTTTTACAATTTTTATTTCTATGTTTACACCTATTTTTAAAATGTCAGGTTTATTACAACATAACACTTTCATTCTTTTCTATAATAATTGGCTCTGTAATAAGTTTCACTACTTTTTGATTTATTAACCAAACTTTTCTCAGCTGCCGTGACTCCATAAACTTTAATGCATTATTTTGTAAAGCTTCTTGTGTAAATATTTCTCCTCAGCTCTTTTAGAATTTAGGTCAGAATCACTGAGCAATACTTTTTGGAAATTATCATCCTCTATGCTATATAGGAGTTGTTCAAATAATATGTCATTTGTTTTCAGACCAAAATCACAGTGTTTAGCCTGCTTCCTTAGAGCTAAATCATAATCCATGTATTTTTCATGTGGTAGTTGTTTTTGGTTTTTCAATCTGAGCCACATTATCCATTTCAATAATCTCAGAATGAAACATTCCATTTAAAATTTGTCTGAAGGTTTGTGATGATGGTATATTATTAGATGTGATATGTTGGATTATTTCCATGAATGAATGTTGAATGTATAAAAAATTTTAAACTTTACTTAAACTTTCCAAATATAAACAACTTGTTAGTAATAACACACAAATTGATAACACAGGTTAGTAATTACACAGTGTTCTAAGTAGTATTATTCTCCGCTCTTCTTCAGGTGTTGCTGATCTATATGCACAGTGACAATATTCACTTAGAAGTTGAACTCACATTTTTAGATTCTTGAATATTGAATATAAGGCAAACACACTAACCAACTGCGCTATTCTGTCAAAGGCAACATATACTATGAATTTGATACATTTATATATGAGGGTTGATTCAACTTTAATTTTTTTATATGAGGCAAGGCTAATAATAATAATAATAATAATAATAATAATAATAATAATAATAATAATAATAATAATAATAATTATTATTATTATTATTATTATTATTATTATTATTATTGTTGTTGTTGTTGTTTAATATTTTTCCTAAGAGCAAGACTAATTAGAGGCTTCCATACATTGTACAGTGCTACACTGGGTTTACATATAGGATTATTTACCATTGTCATATGAGCAGCTCTCTTGAATTTTATTCTATGCATTTTTTCCTCATTATCCAATATCTTTGTATTTTCCCAAGTAAACATATGGTCATTAGTACATACATGATCTGTTTTTTTAACCCATTAGTTTGTTGTTCTTTTAATCACTGTTCAACAGGGCAACAGGTCTCATCAATGTATTTCATTTCACATTCCTGGTATGTATGGATACACTACTGTATTAATAATTGTTTTCTCTTTTGGTGTCTCTTTGTGTTGTCTATTGAACATTTTCTTGATGACTACTGATGGATAACCATTCTTCGTAAGCATTTGTTTTATATAAATCTTTTTTTCCAAACCTCTTTTGCTCTGGCAAGTACTTGGTATATACATCCAATCATAAGATAAGCACCAAACATGGAGTTGTACTATCTCTATAAAACAGATCAAAGGATTTCTGAACAAATCTCCTTTGCTCTGGCAAATACATGGCATATACATCCAATCATGCGAGAAGCATCAAACATGGAGTTATGCTATCATTATGGAACAGAACAAAGGAGATAGTGTATCAATACATACCAGGAATGGCAGACAAATTAAAGAAAATCTGCAGTAAATATAACATTAAAGCAGCTTTCCAAATTCATACCACACCTTGAGGAATTCTTATTTTTACTAAGCCTAAACTGAAAATTCTGAAGAATAAAAACTGCATCAACAAAATACCATATGAATATGGAAGGAAATACATTAGAGAGACCTGCTGCTCTGTTGGACAGTGATTAACAGAACACAAATGAATGATTAAGAGAGAAAAAACAGATATGTCTACCATAGCAGATCATGTATATACTAATGACCATATATTTAATTGGGAAAATACAAAGATATTGGCTAAAGAGGAAAAAATGCATAGAGGGAAATTCAAGGAACCTGCTCATATGACAATGGTAAATAATCTTATAAGTCAACCCAGTGTGGCAATACACAATATATGGAAGCCTCTAATTAATTTTTCTCTTAGAAAAATATCAAATAATAATAATAATAATAATAATAATAATAATAATAATAATAATAATAATAATAATTATTATTATTATTATTATTATTATTATTATTGTTGTTGTTGTTGTTTAATATTTTTCCTAAGAGCAAGACTAATTAGAGGCTTCTATACATTGTGCAGTGCTACACTGGGTTTACATATAGGATTATTTACCATTGTCATATGAGCAGCTCTCTTGAATTTTATTCTATGCATTTTTTCCTTATTATCCAATATCTTTGTATTTTCCCAAGTAAACATATGGTCATTAGTACATACATGATTTGTTTTTTTAACCATTAGTTTGTTGTTCTTTTAATCACTGTTCAACAGGGCAACAGGTCTCATCAATGTATTTCATTTCACATTCCTGGTATGTATGGATACACTACTGTATTAATAATTGTTTTCTCTTTTGGTGTCTCTTTGTGTTGTCTATTGAATGTTTTCTTGATGACTACTGATGGATAACCATTCTTCGTAAGCATTTGTTTTATATGAATCTTTTTTTCCAAACCTCTTTTGCTCTGGCAAGTACTTGGTATATACATCCAATCATAAGATAAGCACCAAACATGGAGTTGTACTATCTCTATAAAACAGATCAAAGGATTTCTGAACAAATCTCCTTTGCTCTGGCAAATACTTGGCATATAAATCCAATCATGTGAGAAGCACCAAACATGGAGTTGTGCTATCACTATGGAACAGAGCAAAGGAGATAGTGTATCAATATATACCAGGAATGGCAGACAAATTAAAGAAAATCTGCAGTCAATATAACATTAAAGCAGCTTTCCAAATTCATACCTCACCTTGAGGAATTCTTATTTTTACTAAGCCTAAACTGGAAATTCTGAAGAATGAAAACTGCATCAACAAAATACCATATGAATATGGAAGGAAATACATTGGAGAGACCTGTCTAACCATTTTAGCTGCTTTCTTTCCCTTTTTCATTTACTGGGTAATAATGTACGATCTAATTTGTATGCAACTAATTTTATTTGCATACATATTCTATTCTAATTTAACCTATGATTTTGGGATGATCTCAAGAGTAAATTTCTAGAGTAAATTTCTTCAATAAATAAAATATTATTAAAGTGAAGAAATCTGTGTGTATTTATAAAAATAAATAATCTTTTATTTACAAATACAATTTTATATGCATAGACATTTTAAAAACAAAAAATAAAGAATCAATATTAGCAACAAATGAAAATTTGAATAAATGGGCATTGATAAATGAAAAGTAAAATTGTATTTGCAAGTTTATTAAAGTGATTCATTATGAGTCTGCCTGCAAAATAGTTCTGAATAATCTATTTGGAATGAGATTATATGATTACTAAACATGTTCAAACAATAGTAAAAGTCATTTACATGCTGTTGAAAATAATGTTATCATGTGCTATGCTCAGACTATGAACTAGCTACATAAGCAGTTGAGAATGGAATGGCCTTTAAATACTAAGACCATTTATGAACAACAAATAAACAATTTCTGGCAAAGAGCTCCTCCTTCTGGCTTATAGGGTAGAATGTTGACTCATCAAGAACTAGGTACTGTTTCTAATGCAAATAGTCTTTTCTGTCACTTTTCCTTGTTAAGTCACTTATTTTACTGAAAGAGCTATTTATAATGAACCTCTTACACCACGAGACATCTCTTTATATTAACTGTGATATTGGGACTTTATTTATGCAACAACATTTCCAGTCTTAACTACATATATAGTACTTTTAACTTCAATTTTCTTTTTTTTTTTATTTTCAGCCCAAGCCCTCAAGAATTAAAAAAGCAATAATCAAAAATTGACTTAGCAGACTAACAATCCTTAGTTGTAATGTTTGTTTGAGGCAGTACAATCACTAATGAGTAATTTTTAAGGTAGATTTCAATGAGCTAGCTCTATTTACTCTCTCTGCTACAAAACAATTCTGAAAGCTTTTGTAAATATCGTTTTCATATTTTTGCGTCTTTTTTAAAAAATTAATATATAATAATCTTTGCTTTTTTGTCTTAAAGACTAGTTTTTATTAAATTACTTTTTATTTATTAAGTAATGAATGTGTGTGTTGTCTTTTAAATTTTATATAAAGAATGAAATATTTGTTTCACAACAATAAATTTATTATTAGCATTTAGGGGGTTTGAACTCAGACTTTCACTGACCTTCAACTATTCACGCTATCTCATACTGCTGACACATTTGATTACATACATGTCGAAAAGATAAATAATCACCAATGTATGTATTTCATGCTAAGCCAGCCCTCGTTAGTTGGTCTAGATTATCATCTCCACACATATATACAATCAACGCTCAGCTTATATTAAGATAGTCAATCTTCATATTTTAATGGACAGGCTTCAATCCACCCCACAACTCTTCAGCCATCCATTTCATTAAAAATCTGATGATGGAATGCTCAAAGCCCACATTGGTGCCAATCTTCTCATCTTATCCATGTTGACCATAAGTCACTCTGACCCCTCATGTACAGGACATAATCCATTTACATACATAAACGAGGGATGGGCATACCTTACAGTACAGGCTTTATCATACCTGCATACCAGTATGTAATATATAGGGGTTTAAACTCAGACTTTCACACGACCCTCAACTATCCATGCTATCACATACTGCTGACACCCTTGATCACATACATGTCAAAAAGATGAATAAACATGTTGAAAAGATAAATGAATGCCAATATACCTATTTCATGCTAAACCAATACTCGTCAGTTGCATCAATGTGGGCATTGAGCATTTCATTATCAGATTTTCAATGAAATGGATGGCTGAAGAGTTGTGGGGTGGAGTGTATTGAAGCTTGTCCATTAAAATATGAAGATTGGCTATCTTAATATAAGCTGAACATTGATTGTATATATATATATATATGTGTGTGTGTGTGTGTGTAGATGATAATCTGGACCAACTGATGAGTGATGGTTTAGTACAAAATATGTATATTGGTGATTACTTATCTTTTCGACATGTATGTGATCAAGTGTGTCAGCACTATGAGATAGCATGGATAGTTGAGGGTCATGTGAAGTTTGGGTTCAAACCCCCTATATATTACATATTGGAGTGCAGGTATGATAAAGTCTGTACTGTAGAAAGAATTCATATATTAGCATTTTAATAAATTGTGTGTAATTTTTCTTTTTTCAAAATGGACTTTTATTTTCACAAAAAAAAAAAAAAGAATACTAAATAGCAATAGTTAAATCACTTCTATAAAAAAAATAGAATAGATGGGTAAGTCAATAGACATACAGACATGCAGATAGGCAGACAGATAGATGGATAATGAAAAAAATAGATAAGTAGGTAGATGCATAAACATCATGGATATATAGACAAATGGATGGCATGACATACAGATTAATAATATAGAGATAGTTAACCAATAGATAAAATGATATACAGAAGGATCGATACATATATCTTCTTTAGAAAATTATTTAATTTAGGAGATTACGGGATTATTTTCATAATCTTAGTAAAGTAATATGCACATTGAACTGATTTTCATCACTATCAGAACGCAAATAAATATACATAATATAATGAATACCACAAAACAAGCTACATAAATATAAGCAAAAACCATTTAGAAAAAAAACGAGAATCTCAGATTTTTGGTAAAATATGTAAAATGTTGACAAACAATTTAGGGGGGGATTTATTCAAGTTGTTTTAATTGGATCTGGACTGGAAAGTTTAGCAATATAAATTCTTTTAGCTTTTAGACTTTTTTTATGACTAAGGAATTATTTCACAGTTTATTGTAAATTTTAATTTATTAAGCACCAGGTCAGCACGAATAAGTACATATATATTTAAGGCTATAACCTTAATACTATGCACCTTGAGCGTTCAATTTGCCATTAGAGGATCTCTTAAATCTTCACACAAGATTACAACTTTATAAAGATAAGAGCAGTCACTTTTATCTTCAACCTACTTTCTAATTATATAGGCCAATCTAAAGAGAGTGTGAAGCTGTTAAACTGTGAAATCTTCCAAAATACAATGAGTTAATGTTGAGATCTTGTAGTTAGAAATATTTTAAAACAATATAAAGTTGTAAATATTAATTTATTAAGCACATGGTCAGGAAGTAAGTACATATATATTTAAGGCTATAACCTTAATACTATGCACCTTGAGTGTTCAATTTGCCATTACAGGTCCCTCTAATTGCAAATTGAACACTCAAGGTGCATAGTATTAAGGTTATAGCCTTAAATATATATGTATTCACTGTTTATTGTAATTTATGAAGCAAAAATTGGTTTTTTTTTCAAAAGTATGGGTACTTACATATTAGACCTGCAATGCAGGAGACATGCTATATCTTTTTATATTCATGATAAATGTCTAACCTTGTGATGCCATCAAATAAACCCTGCAATCTCATATGATCTCATCCAATAACAAGATAAATTTATACTTTCATTTATTATCCAGATTTTGTTTGACAAGTTCTTCCCAAAGTGCTTTTTACTTCAGTGCTGATTTACTTTTCCTTTTTCTGATTAATACTACTTTTTTTAAACAGTACAAAATAATGAACATTTGGACTTTACTTGCTATTGAGATCAATGTGGTTGAGTGCATATACACTTCAGAACAGCAATGGCATTGTAACCTTTGAGGATGTAATAATGAAATAGACCTTCATAAGGGAATATAGTCAGAGGGTTCCAGAATTCCATTTTTGATGGTGATCTGATTTATTTATGGCTGGGCTTGCAAATTAACATCCATAGAATGGGGGAAAACAGAGCTTGGTTTAGTAGACAAACTGTAATAAACTGGAAAAACTATATACAGGAAGTTTGTGCCATTGTGATGGTAGGATGAGACAATGTAAAATTGGAGGCCCTAACAAAAACTTAAAATTGATGAGAGTTTTTTGCACAAAAAGAAAAACATCAAGCTGAATAAATTCTTCCAGAGCTGTGGATGTTTGATGGCTTGTGCAGGGAAACCAGCAAGTGTTTCATCATGAAAATTCATGATAGAACAGCAGCAACTCTGATGGAAGTCATCAAACAAAATGTGGAAGAGGAATCAATAATTATTGGACTTTTGGAAAGTTTATAAAACTGCTGAATTACAAACTGCCAGTTACGACCATTTTTGTGTGAATCATGTGTTAAGTAAGTCTCCATTTTGGAAAAAAGTATTTACTTTAATTTAACCTCCATTTTGCAACAAAATTTTATCCATTTAAAATAAAATAGATCATGGTAATTAACTTTTATATATTACATGGTAAATATGTTTCATTTTAAGCATTTGTAATTTCATGCCAGATATGGATATAATATTTAGACATGCTAATTTTGCTTTAGTGATTATTTTGTAATTTCATGACTGGCTTAAATATCTGTATTTAAAGTAACATTTGGGAATTGCATAATGCTGTGGCATATTTAATATTTTTTGTGTAAAATTCATATTTTTAGTATTGTTAAAAATGAACTTTTTCAGATTTAGTCTGGTGCAATTAGTTTCATGTATCAGAGCTGCTACACCTTTTTACATATGCATTCAGACTGACAATAACTTTGTAAATCTTGTGAAAATATCATGTATAGAAACATACATGGTCTGTTTTAACAAATTTATCATTTTAAGTTTGTACAAGTGCCAGTTTACATGTTATTTGATCAGATTACAAGATTAGAAAGTTATCAGTGGATTGATATGAATGTGAAAAGGCATAGCAGGGCTAATATGTTGCAGATCTAATAAGTGAGTACCAAAATATGGAACCTAAACACCATTTATTGATATGGCCAGAGAACATGCATTGCTAGGCACCAAAGTTTACTAACTCAATGTAAACTATGTACACTTCTGGATTTTTCTGAACTTGAGTGTCAATGCCTAACCCAGGATTAATTTAAAACACTATGGAAAATGTGTGCCTTGATTGCCTCTATTTTATCATGAAAAATGGAACATTTAAAAGAAAACTATTTGACAGAATGGCTCAGTAATGAAAGTATTAAAAAAATAAAATACCATGGTAAGACTATTTTTTTAAACCTTTAAAAAACAATATATTGAAAAGACCTTAAGTTAACATAATCTTATTTCTTTATCATGCAATTTATATCTATTAGTTTATCAGTCATAGTTATCCATTTATTTTCTATATGTTTTGCTGTATGAATGCATTTTAAGTTGCTAGTTTTAATTCAAATTGTCAGTGCTTTTTTATTTAGCAACTTTCATTTCCAAATGGTCATCTTAGAACTTATCAGTTACAAGAAAAAAAAAAATATATATTATATTAATTAGAGATACTGTTTAACCACTGAGTAAAATGCTAGAATGTTTTGAAAATTGAGGGTTCCTGGTATTTGAAATTAGTTCATTCAGTATAGTGCCCTGATAAATGATAAAAATTCATGTTTTTTTTTTTTTCAAATTTAAATTAAATTATTGCCGAGTGAATAAAACTCTCTCAAAATACTAGGTGTTTGATTTTGGGAAAGTGATTGAGACATAAAATCTCTTTTAGGCTCAACCATGTGCCTATGAAATTTGCACTTGATTAGTCATATTTAAATGTGGTTCCTCAAAGTTATCAGTGCAATAAAATGGCTTCACAATGTGTGGCTGGATTAATTAATTTTAACTGAATTCACGGCACAATAAAATAGTGTCCCAAGTAGTGCTGGAATAGTTCTTTTTACTTGAGAATTTGGGAATGTGTAGCTCAATAATATATTTATGAGAGCATACCCTGAGAAAATTTATATAAAAGGACAGTAAAATTTAGTGGATATGTGCATATTTTCTTCATATATCACATTATTATTATGTATACATTAATAGAACTGCAACAAATACGCAAATGGAAGTTGAGACTGACACTTGAATTTATTATAGGAAATAGTCGGTAAGCTGTAACATTAATGGCATACACAAGTGAGAAAATTAAATAGGTAAAAAGGTTTAAATCAGCATAGGTGTGAGTTTAAGCAAGTTCAAATATTTATAAAGAGATTGCATTGTTGTGGTAAAGGTTGGTGCACTATTGGAATTTTTTTTAATAATAATAGTTATTGTTTTTTTATTTCCTAAAAAAAGTCAAATAAATAGTAATAATAGACATATAAATTATATTTGTCTGTAGGTTTGTGATGATGGTATATTATTGGATGTGATATGTTGGACTATTTCCATCATCTATGAGTGAATGTTGAATGTATAAAAAATTTTAAACTTTGCAAACACAAATAACTTGTTAGTAATAACACATAAATAGATAATACAGATTAGTAATTACACAACATTTCGAGTAGTATTTTCGAGTAATATTATTGTCATTCTTTTTTAGGTGTTGCTGGCCTATGTGCACAATGACAATATTCATTTAAAAGTTGAACTTGCACCCTTAGATTCTCGAATATCAAATTTAAGGCAAATGCTCTACCAACTGAGCTATTCTGTTAAAGGTATCATACAGTAGAAATTTGATATATTTATATATGAATGTTGGTTCAAATCCTCCCAAGTCCTTCAATTTTTTTTTAAGAGCAAGGCTAATTAGTTTTCCTTTTTATTTTATTATTATTATTGTTTAATATTTTTCCTAAGAGCAAGATTAATTAGAGGCTTCCATATATCATGTATTGCCACACTGGGTTTACTTATAGGATTATTTACCATTGTCATATGAGCAGCTTTCTTGAATTTTCTTCTTTGCATTTTTCCCTTTTTATCCAATATCTTTGTATTTTCCCAATTAAGAATATGCTCATTAGTACATACATGATATGCTTTGGCAGACATGTTTGTTTTTTCTCTGTTAACCATTAGTTTGTGTTCCTTCAATCACTGTTCAACAGGGCGACAGGTCTCACCAATGTACTTCCTTCCATATTTACATGGTATTTCATAGATTCAGTTTTTGTTCTTCAGCATTTTCAGTTAGGTTTAGTAGAAGCATGAATTCCTTGAAGTGTGGTATAGCTTTAGAAAGCTGTTCTAATGTTATATTGACTGCAGATTTTCTTTGTCTGCCTTTCCTGGTATATAAGGAAACACTACCATACCAATAATTGTTTTCTCTTTTGGTGTGTCTTTGTGTTGTCTATTGAAGGTTTTCTTGAGGACCACTAATGGATAACCATTCTTAATAAGCTTTTTTTCTATATGAATCTTTTCTTTTTCCAAATCACTGGTTTCTGAACAAACCTCCTTTGCTCTGTTCCATAGTAATAGTACAGTTCCATGTTTAGTGCTACTTGTATGATTGGATGTATATACCAAGTACTTGCAAGTGTGTTTTGGTTTCTCCTAAAATTAAATTCACAATGGAATCAGAACAAGAACAAAAATTGGCATTCTTGGATGTTTTTGTGACAAGACTCCCTCAGGGCAAAATAATAGCAACAGTATATAGGAAACTAACACATACTGGCAAGTACTTGGCATATACCTTCAATCATACAAGAAGCACTAAACATGAAATTGTACTATCACTATGGAACAGAGCAAAGGAGTTTTGTTTAGAAACCAGTAATTTGGAAAATGAAAAGATTCACATAGAACAAATGCTTGTAAAGAATGGTTATCCATCAGTGGTCATCAAGAAAACCTTCAATAGACAACACAAAGAGATACCAAAAGAGAAAACAATTACTGGTATGGTAGTGTATCCATACATACCAGGAATGACAGGCAAATTAAAGAAAATATGCAGTCAATATAACATTAAAACAGATTTCCACAGCCATACCATACTTTGAGGAATTCTTATTTCTATTAAGCCTAAACTGAAAATGCTGAAGAACAAAAACTACATCTACGAAATACCATGTGAATGTGGAAGGGAGTACATTGGCAAGACTTGTCACCCTGTTGAACAGCAATTGAAGGAACAAACTAATGATTAAAAGAGAAAAAACAAATGTGTCCACCATAGCAGATCATATATTTACTAATGAGCATATGTTTAATTGGGAAAATACAATGATATTGGATAAAGAGGAAAAAATGCACAGAAGAAAATTCAAGAAAGCTTCTCATATGACAATGGTAAATAATTCTATAAGTCAACACAGTGTGGCAATACATAATGTATTATAATGATCCAAACGAAGTGGGAGATCGCATCGCACCGCACTGCACTACCAAAGGGCGCCATCTAGGCATTTGAGCCTAGAAAAATTTATAAAGTAGGCAGATACGCGCTGTTAGGATTCCACTTTATTTACATATTTAGATCGTTAGCCCATTGTCACTAGCTCAGCGGAGACGCCGAGATAAAAATCTATAAATTTTATATCTTAAATATAAAAGAATAAAATAATAAAAGCCACTGCCAGAAATTAACACAGAAAAATATTTATTTACGCACATATAAAATCATTCTAAATTCGAGGAATAAGTTTAACATTTAGATTTTTATCTTAATTTTTAATTTTACATTTAAAATAGCTTGCTATAATGTTTAATATTTTATTTAGAGGGTCGAGTATGAATGGACTACATAGGTCTGCATTTGAAAGGAAAATATTCTTCCCTGATTTAACCTTAGGCAACAAATTTCGCAATCAACTGGCGCCAATCCATCTGATACATTCGTGTATTCAATGTAGCATGATACGACAACACAAAATACTATATTGTCAGGAATGTACATCTGAACAATAAGTAGAAATAGAGAAGACATTGACTCTCCACCAACAGGAATGTGACATCTGTGGGCAAGTAGATCAATAAACTAAAAACTCCATAGGAATGGACTGCGGTCTTCTGCCAACTTACAAACCCATCCATAGGCAAACAGAGGGTGTGTCTATAATCCTGCCCGTAGCGGACCTCATACTACATCTACTAATTACACAAATATATCCAATCCATTGAACCAATTCAACTACGAAATGAATAACCTAAGATTACCCTCCCTTAATACAACTTTACAAAACTATATAGCCATTCGCGCCCGACTTAATTTTAACATTTATATACGTTCGCACAGATTTATTTAAAAATGTTGGGTATAGATCGATTACACAGATTCCACGGTCAAAAACATTTCAAAATAAACATAAACGATCAAAATACAAAATTATTGATACCGACAATCGCAGAGGAAACTTATAAGTAACCCAATAGTATTCACCATAAGATACTTGCTTGTCACCAATAACTTAAAAGACATCCGAATAAATACATTTTAGATACTCACCGTAAGGTATCATTATTTATCGAATGTCTATATATTTTGATCAAATATGAAAACCAAAATCTAATTAACCATAAACGAATCCATGCAAGCGTCTATAGACAACTTAAATGTAATGCATTTAATAATTTCTCCAATAAAATATTACTACACATAAAAATATTAAAAGGAAATGATTCTTTTCACAATCGGAAAGATATAAAATTAACCATTATTAATTTGATTTAAACTTACAAAAAGTCAGATAAGAGTCCATTTTAAATAAGTCAGCTTGTTTATTAATTTGTTCAACTTGACGAAAGTTCTTGATTGATTTTAAGAATTGTTCATTTCCTATAGCTTACGGTAGCAGAACTCCGTTCCTGGTGTCAATGTCCACGGAGTCTTTAATTGAAAGATCGATCTAATGTTCAGGAGGTGGCATTTGCTGGTTCATGGTATCAGTCATTCCATTTCAGAGATAAGTGAGAGAAACGATAAAGCGCGTCTTTATCACTCGTCTCACCCAACCAAGTTGAAAAAGCTCTTCAACTCAATATTTTTTTCTTTTTATATCATCCACAAGGATTCACTGAACAAAACGTCACTAATCTGTTTTTTCATTATGGTTCAGGCCAAGGCTTAGTGCTTCCATTTGTCAAGCTAAAATCTCTTTCTTCTCTTATCTAACTTTCCATCTGACTTTTTAATTAAACAGCTTTTAGATAATTAATAAACAATCATTTCCTTTTATAGATTACAGGAATTAATTAATACCTGTTTTTATTTTAACTTACGTTATTTTTTTATTAAAATATTTTTATATTTCAATCTTGTATTTTTTTATTTAAAAAAAATACATTCAAATACCTTTTTTTTTTGTTTATGAAAAAAAAAATATTTTTAAAGTTTAACATCTGTGCGAATGTATACACGTTTAACAATGTTTTAATTTTAGCGTTTAGTTTTTTACTTTTATTTGCGAACTTTTAAGTTTTTATTTTAAATTAATGTAACGACATATTTATATATATTAGGAAAAATATTAAACAATAGTGATAATAAAATAAGAAGGAAAACTAATTAGCCTTGCTCATAAAAAAATTTGAAGGACTCAGGAAGATTTGATCCAACTCCCATTTATAAATATATCAATTTTCTACTATATGCTGCCTTTGACAGCATAGCTCAGTTGGTAGAGCATTAGCATTAAATTCAATATTGAAGAATCTAAAGGTGCAAGTTCTACTTCTAAGTCAATATTGTCACTGTACACATAGGTCAGTAACATCTGAAGAAGTGTGAAGAGTAATACTACTTGAAACATTGTGTAATTACTAACCTGTGTTGTCTATTTGTGTGTTATTACTAACAAGTTGTTTGTATTTGGAAAGTTTAAATAAAGTTTAAATTTTTTTATACATTCAACATTCACTCATAGATGATGGAAATAGTCTAACATATCAAGCCCATAATGCAATAGGGAGAACAGCCAACAGAGTTGGATCTGGAACAAACAAAACTTAAATCTATTAAAGCAACACCATTCAGTGGTGACATAAAAATGTTGTTTGACTTAATTAAAGAAGGCTAATAGCAAATAAATAAAATGTTCAATGATTGGCAAAAAAAATATTTAATATATGAGGGTAATTTGTTCTGCTATGGTGTATTACTCCAGTGGTGTGTTGCATTTGGTAATATTTATTCAAAGTTTCCAGTTATGAAGTCATGGCAACCAAAAACCCTGGCATGATGAACCTCTATCAAATAAATGGGCTCTTCCTTTCCATTTTAAAAGATATAAAATGGTTCAGTCAGTGACAGTGACTCACCTCCCACCACAATATAATACATCTCTCGCATTATTTGAAAGTAATACAGTTTTACATTTAAAAATTAATTTACAACTAAAAGTTTATAGATTTGAGGTTTTTTTTTTTTTTGCTAAAACTTTATATGTGTTTTTTTTGAAAAAAATTAATATAATGTTAAACTTATACTTTGCCATTTTTAGATAAAAGTATACCTTATGTTACAGCGACTCCCCTGGCCCCTGCCACCAACAATATAATACACCTCTCACATCATTTGTAAGTAATGCGGTTTTATTTTTAAAAATATATTTACAGATAAAACTTTAAATATTTGTGTTTTGCTTTTTTTTTGTTGCTAAAACTTGATATATGTTTGTTTGTTTTTTTAAATATAACGTTAAACTTACAACTAAACTTTTCCATAATAAATATATCTTTCCATCATTGGAAATAAAATGTTTTTGTTTTTAGATTTGAAGTTTGGTATTAAACATGCAGAGTCTTTCTATGGCACAAAGTGTGTAGTAGTTAAGCGTTGGTGGCCGAGTGGTCAGCACAGCTGCCTTACAAGCTGTTGTCCCAGGTTTTCATGTTCGCTTCCCAGCCGATGCTTTGACACATGAAAAAAAATGTATAGTATGCCAGAAGGGAAAAGGATGGCTTTGATGACACAAAGTGTCATACTAAAAAAGCACAGTTCATAAGTACCTCTTTTATTTAGAATTCTAGTGTCTTTTTCCATAATGAATATATGTTTCCATTATTTTTGGGGGGATTTACATTTCATATTACACGTGGTGATGTATTACTCTCGGTGACTAAGTTTGTAATATGTTTAAAATAGTGCCTCCACAGGACCTGCAGACAAATTTTCTGATTACATTTGTCCACACATTCCCTCAAGGCATTATTTTTAAGTAAATTGCAAACTTAAAATAACAAGTCACTGGAGTAATATGTCATAGCAGAAATAATACCAAAATATCTGTTTGAGAAAACTCTACAAATGATTAGAGAAGACAGTAAAGAAATAGAGGAAGAGAATAATCATATGATGGAAAGATTCTCTGAAAAATGTGAGGGAAAATTTAATCAACTGCAAGAGAAGCAAAAAGAGAATAATGAGAACACAGAAAATGTAAATAATAAATTAATAGAGAATACCAAATCAGTAGATAGAGGTATAAGAAAACGTAGTGGAGATAACTAAAGTTAAAGGATGAAAAAATTGATGGTAAAAAAAGTAACAGATGAGAGTGACCAAGTGACTGAACTGCTAAATTCAGATACAAGTGGATATGGACAATCAAGTAAGCAATCCAAGAAAACTCATAATTAAATTCATGTAAATTTTCTGGTTAGAAAAGAAAGAACAGATAAAGAAAACAAAAGCAGATATGATACATCAGCTTGACAAAATAGAAGTTGAACAAGAGAAAATGAAGAACACGAAGTTGAAAGATCTAGAATTCAACAATCATAAGGCTAGTTAAGAGGCAAATAAAGTAGAACCTGAAATAATAGAGGTTAAACATAATACTTTTTAAGAAATTAGTCTCAATATAAGTCTATTCTTAAAAATTGATCTGCTTAAAGGTTAAATAGATGAAGCACCTGCAGCACAGTATGAAGCTTCAACAAAATGTGTGCTGCCTATAGCTGGATGCAGCTATGATCCTGCCTTTAAGATGAAACAAGAGAATGATAATTTTTTCTGGTCATCTAAAATAAGATCACTAACATCATTCAAGAAATACTGGGAAAGAGATAAAGACTAAATGTCAATGGATTATTGAAAGTCTAAAATGTTGATGATTCCAGAAATAAAAAGGATAAAAGATTTATTTTAAGATAAAGCCATAAGATTTGATGATAGTGATTTTGACCATATTACATGTAGTAATTTTTTTTTAAAACTTATTATGATTTTTAGAATATCTCTAGATAACATCTGCTACAAGTTTTTGTTTTGTGAAGTACAATGCTCAGTTATTAAAGCAATTCATTTATAATAATAATAATAATAGTAGTAGTAGTAATAGTAGTAGTAGTAGTAGTAGTAGTTGTAGTAACAACAACAGCAATACTACTACTACTACTACTACTACTACTACTATTACTACTACTACTACTACTACTACTACTTCAGATTTGCTCATATATAAGCATTTGAGTCATAGGAATAAGAGGATTCCTTTTATTTCTGCATAAATACTATATCTTGTATTGGTGAGAAAATATTCATTTATTATTAACACTCGCAAAGCGTATGCACAATTAGCTTAAAAGGCTGATATTTGAATAATAATAATAATAATAATAATAATAATAATAATAATAATAATAATAATAATAATAATAATAATAATAATAATAATAATAATAATAATAATAATAATTATTATTATTATTATTATTATTATTATTATTATTATTATTATTATTCATGTAAGTCATGGTTGTGTAAGATGCTTAAGCTAGATTTGAAGTATAGTTACTTGACATGAATAGTAGTTATTTATAATGAAGCCACACATCTCAGTTTTAAGGGAAATTATCCCTTCATTTATTAATTTGAGAGAATATGTAATCACTGAGAAAAATGCCAGAATGTTTTGTAAATTGAGGAATCCAAGTATTTGAAATTGGTTCATTCAGTATGTCATCATGATAAAAGAATAAAATGCATGTTTTTTTATATTGAATTAAATTCTTGCTAAGTGGAAAAAACTTTCAAAATACTAGCATTTGATTTTGGGGAGGTGATTGAGAAATATAACCTGTTTTAGGTTCAATCATTTCTATTATTATCTACTTTAGATGTGACTATAAAATTTGCACTTGTTTAATCTTATTTAAAGATGATCTGTCAAGTTTACTTTTACAAGGTATTGGAATAGTCTAATTTGTAAAACATGCCTGTGACATCAAATATTCATGCTATAACAACAAATCAGTTAATGTGAGATGAACAGTTATTATATTAATATGATTGATTGTCATTATTCCAAGACGGTTGATAATAGATAGTTTCTGAAATATGGACATACTGCAGAGTACTTTGTTAATTTTTTATATAGTGTAGCAAACAAATAATGGATATTTCATGCATAGCAAGAGCTAACATCTCTCCAAATATATTTCTGTATGTGTGTGTGTGTGAATGAATGAATGAAGCTACATGTAGTAACAACAAACATATTTTGATATAGAAAGAAAATACTAATATCCTAATGTATTGTCTTTTAATTACATATTGATCAAAAATGGCAATTCCCTATAATCATAGTTCTAATTAAATAATCCTGCAAATGTTTCAAAACCATCTTCAAATTTTCGTAGAACTGAACTACAGTATTATGCCTGGAACTCGAGTAAATTAGTAAAGTTAAATAAAAATATTTTAAAATGAAATGTAACTTTTTACCTTTTATAATTTTACGAATAAAAAAAACATAAAGATCTGATCCTTCTTTTACAGAATAAAAAGTAATGAGCTTTGAGATCCCCAAATATTGTGTGTAATATATTTATACTTAAATATAGCTCTGATTAAACCAAATACAATCTGAACAATCATTTATAACACAATGTGATCATGTTAAAGACATTTTATTTGATGATTCAATTCATTGAAATTACATTGATTGTGGAAAGCTGAAGAGTGGGAAAAAAAATTTCAAATATGAAAATGCTTTGGATTCTGTCATCATAATAGCAAATGTAATAAACAAATGATAGATTATTCAGGACAAGTGATCATTTTAACATCTATTATTTGACATTATTAGTTTAGGATTACTTATTACCACAGATAAATTACCATTAATCTCAAATCTCTGGTTCCAAGTCTTTTTTTGGATTTGTGACTCTTTTTTTTGTTCATTAAAAATCCAAACTCTGGCCAAAATATAATCAAATATCAATTTTATTATTTGTAATTGTATTGAATTATTAATTAGTATAATAATAATATATCTTAAAATACAGAATATACTTATATTTATATACACATAATTTTTTTATATAATAGTGCTTAAAACAATAAATTATAACAATTTTGTTCAGAATAAAAAGTTATTGAATTAGTAGAGTTTGGATTAATGGTAGTTTATTTGAATTAACTTAGTTATATTTATGTTGACATAAATCAAATAATAAAGATGACATTATAAAATGTGTGGAAGAATCCATAAAGAATTATATAATAATAAAAATAAGAAAATAAAGTATTACCTATAACTTCTACTCTTAAAATAGGTAAAACTCTTCATACAGTAGTGCCATTCAGTGCAAGTCAGGGTAATCAATTGATGCAAGAAGGTTTATGGATAAAATCCCTATCTAGTGCCTATTTATCCAATATCCCCAGACTAGTTTCTAGCTTGTGGCTTTCATCAATGAGCAACCTTGGATCTGAGAGCACTACACCTAGATCTTCGGATCTAATGCAACCCTCTGGCAGCCACCTTTTATCACTACTTAATTACAAAACTATGAGTCTAAAAGTGAAAACAATTATATTTTCAATCCAAGCTTATTAGCTTATACAGTCATATAGGATTTAAGTGCAGTGCTTTCAGATCCAAGGCTCCTCACTGATGAAAGCCACAAGTTAGAAATTAGTCTGGGGATATTGGTTGAGTAGTCACTAGATAGGGATTTTATGCACAAACCTTTTTGCAACCATTGATTACTCTGGCTTGCACTGAGTGGCACTAGTGTATGGAGAGTTTTGCTTGTTTTAACAGCTTGAGCAAACATAAGAAATGGTTATCATGTGGATGTTTAGTGTTTAACTCCTACTCTTCTGAATTGGCAGATATTTAAATTGAAAAGGCAAGACATGCAATTAAATTTATGAAGAAAGAAACAGTCTCAAGAAATGATGGAATTATTCATATTGTTTTAAAGTAGGTAAAGAAAATAGAAAAATTATTGGCAAAGCTATTTATCAAAATTCTACATGATAAAGATGTATTAGATAGAAGAATACCAAAGATAATATTGTTTTTTGAGAAAGATGATGAAGAAGATATTAAAAATAAGATTGCAGATATATCTATTTTCTGCCAGTTCTATATAAAATCTTTACCAGGATGATTACATCTTGTTTATTGTAACGATGAAAACAGCAAACTGGATTTAAAAGTTCTCTAAGCACAGTGGATTTCATACAAGTATTAGCAATTACAGAAAGGCAAATGAATATGAGTTGCAATTATATTATCGATTTGTAGATTATGGAAAACCATTTAATTTTATAAGCATTTCCAGTTAATAATTAAAGTTTTGGGATCATCAAGATATTATAAGCCCAAATTATTATCAGATTTAGAAAAATATCTAAATGTAAAAGCAATGGTTAGATTATATGTTGAAACTAAAAATATTAACATAGCAGAGTGATATTATAGTTTCAAAACTTTTTACAATGGTTTTACAATAAATATTTTGTAGATTAAAATAGAAAGCTAAGAGAGTAAAAATAAATGGAGATTATTTAAGTTGTTTAGACTTTGCAGATGCTGAGATTGTTTTTGCAAATAATGTTCCAGAGTTTCAGGAAATGTAAGAATTATCAGATGAATATTAAAAAAAACTAAAGTAATGTTCAAAGGATTTTCTTAGAAGAAAAAAATAAAAATTGATAATCATGAATTAAAAGAAGTTAAAAATTACAAATAACTTTTCAGATTTTTAATACAGATAGAAACAGAATAATATTAAAAGGAAATAAATATTCTTATGTGTTTGAAAAAGATTTTTAATAGATGAGTTTTACCAGTTTTTAGTTATGGATTTGAAACTTAGACACTTAACAAAAGAGCAATGCAGAAATTTCAGACCATTCAACAAGGTATTAAGAGATGTATTTTATCAATAATAAAAACGAATTATGGGTGAGAGAAAAAAAGGTGTCACTAATATTGAAAGAATTAAACAGACTGAAATGTAGCTGGCCACCAACTGATACCGGATGGACAATTAAAGTTTTAAATTGGTTCCCAATACTCTGAAATAGACCACATCACATATGAGATGGGTAAAATTTGGGGTAATGTAAGAGAAGCTGCAATTTGGAGAAACTGTAGTTGATCGGCAAATGTTTAAAAATGATGACAAGTGATAAAATTGAATAATATTCAAACAGGGATTTTTTTTTTTTAATAGATGTTAGTTTGTTTAAAAAAGAAAAATTGATATTATTAGCTCATAAATTCAAATCTCGCATGGTCTTTTCGGATAATAAATATATTTGCGTGTGTATTTTCCCAAATATAAGAATTTAATTGCTTTATTGTTTTACAAGTTTTAAAATAATTATTTGATTAAATAGAATCATTCAGTTATACTTTATATATATAATGCTTATTTAAACCACGTTACAAGGCGTCATATGAAATTAAAACACTTTTTAATAAAGTCCGCTTAATTTAAATAAGACTTTAATATTTCAAACGCTCGTGGTGACAACTGCGTGGAAGCTGTAACTTTATTATTGAGTTTTTTTTAAAGGATGCCTATTTATAATTCGTCACAGGAGCGGCAAATTAGGTGTTTTAATCTATTTTGTTGGTTAATTCGTGCGATTTATTTCCTTCATTTTTTTCTTTATGACTTTTTCATAAATTTAAGCCTGATTTCCCACGAGGTATTTCAGCCAATCCTATCAATCACAAGGAAAATTAGAGATGGGAGGAGTTTCTGCGCACAAGTTCGATTTTATCTCGCCTATAATTTGATGGGAAAAAATAGAGCTAGATGTTAAATACTCAATACTGTATATATTATTTATATTAATAACTAAATTAGATAAGACACTAGTTGAAAAGAATTGACAATGTAAAAATTTACCAACGAAAGTTTACCGATCTTTACAAAAAAAAGTAAATCGGAATTAGTTTTTTTTTATTAAAAAAAAAGAAGTGTCCCAATCTTTTTCAAAATCATACAGGTTTATTATACGCTTGCAAAATGTCTTTTTATATTTTAATTAAAACAAAATGTTAACTTTAGGCGCTGTCGCGCAGTTTATTAAACCGTAGGTTTTTTCTTACGACTAAACTGATTTCAATAAATTGTCCGCACATTGTCAATTTTGGAACACATTTACCTTAAAAAAAAAAAAAAAAGGTAAACATTCAAGACAATACAGTATATTTATCTCGACGATTCCTAGTCGGGAAAAACCAAGTTTTTCATGAAAATGCTACCTTCCAATCCACATTTTTTATTCTTTTTTTCAAACGCTGTCGTATTGGTTTGGTGCAGTGGTTGAACTTGAAGTTCATGAATCGCGTTCGAGTTTATCATTTTCGGTGCTCGAACTTCTTAATGAATTACCACGTTATAAACCATTCAATTATTATTGTCCTGCGTGGTTTGTTACAGTGGTAAAGAGACAGACTTTGGAATTTAAAATCTAAGAACCGTATCCAATTCTCACTTTGGCCCTTGAAACTTTTTATGAAATCCCAAGCCATAAAAACAATCGATTATTATTATTATGGTTATATTTTAAAAATTTTCATTAATAATTTTATTATATATATGCTATCCAAATATATATATGTATTTGTTTAATAACATGGATTTAGTTTAATTACTTTTCTACGTGTTTGGTAAATGGAAATGTCATAAGCTACATCGGCTAAAAACGAAATGTGTATGTGGAATATTTTAGCACGCCCTTATGTAATATATATGTATGATTTTTAATATGTATATATTAAAATAAATTAAAGATATTAGTTTAAGATCATACTAATATATTTAAAAGTATATTATTTAAATTGCAATTTTATTTAATTATAAAAGTTATTACTGGATGTTCATATACAGTTATGAATGTTTCCTTAACAGTTGTAATGTCAAGTAGCCGAGAGGTCATCGCACCCGCCTTGCAAGCAAGTAGTTGGTTGCAGTCGGGTGCTATGGCATATGAAAAAATAAGGTTCTATGATTCATAATTAAATTTATATTCATTGAAGTTTGCAATTTTTCCATATTTGAATATAATCTATTTTATAACAATTTTAAATTCATTTTTTTAATTGGTTTGAGTTTAAAGTTCACTTTTATTGGTATGTAATGAATTATGGATTTGGAATGAACATTTTATTTTATAAATAATGTCATTTTTTTCACTTTTTTCTTACAACATTCTTCCAATCGTCTGACATACCTTATCCTATTGACACTTGGCCTATAATGTTATACATTTGTTGTATGTCTTCATTTGCTTTTTTAAAAATATTTGTCATGCATTGGTGGTCGAGAGGTCAGCGACAGCTGCTTTGCAAGCAGTTGTCCCAGGTTAGCAGGTTCACTTCTCACCTCGTTTCCTGGCTGATGCTATGACACATGAGAAAAAAAAAATATTTGTAATAATTATATTCTTTTTTTTTTGAGCTTTCCCATTCATAACATATTTGCTTATAATTTAACAGTTTATATATATTTGGCCTTTTTAGGGAGATTAATATATACAAAAAATTTTAAAAGATGCTTTTATTCACATAAATGCATTAAAAAGTAAAAAAAAATCATTAAATAAATTTTCTTCATTTTTCACAAGTAAAAGTGTGACGGTGATCACATTTAGAATTTCCAAAGAATTGTTTAAATAAACTATTGTGCCCACTTTTTTGTGTCAATGATAATCTATTTGAGCATTGATTGCAAGTTTATTTAAATGATTTTTTTAGGAATTCTAAACATGATGCCTTATACTTTTATTTGTGAAAGCTAAAGAAAATTATATATATATGTGAATAAAAATGGTTTTTTAAAGTTTTATATATTTTTATTTTGTTTTGTTTTTTAATTCCAGAAATTATGAATAAGAAAATTTGTATAAATTGATACTGTTTGATAATAATACTGTAAAGAGGTCTGAATCCTATATATAAATAAAAATTTAAATTCTTCACTAATTTTTTTGCTAAAATTATTTGCAAACTTTTTAAATAATATATTGCCATTGGAAATACATATGTATGTAAATGTTTAATTAAATTGGAACGTTTGGGAAGTATATGAAAATTAAATTACATGATTTCACAGATAGAGCAAAAAAGCTGTATAAATTAAATAAAAGCATCTAAAAAATGCAATAAACAAGAAAGTTGACACATTTTGTAATGTAATATTTTGTTTTTAATGCTAAAATTGTTATTGTTATTATTATTATTATTATCATCATCATCATCATTATTATTATAATAATAATAAAAAAATGAACACTGTTTTTAAAACATGTATAACTTGTGCAACTAATAATTCAGAATGGTTTCTATTTGGAAATAATAAAAGAACAGATAAATACTATAAGCATATCACATATTAAAAAATATAAATTATTTATGAATTTCATAGTACTATAAAAAATAAATTGATAATTAAAACAAAGAACACACGAAGGTAAAAAAATTCAATATGTTACTTCTGAATATAAATAATTGGGAATGCATTTTAGTTGTATTTAAAAATAACAATACATTACTTTATTCTTTCAGCTTACTATAGTAAGCAACGAACATTTTTCTACTGTTACCTGTTGAAGCATTATTTAAGCTTACAATTGATGAAGTTGGAATGGAGAAAGAAGAAATTTTATTTATTTAAAAATGAGAAGAAATGTAAATTTGATTTTGAAAAATGAAAAAAAAAGCTTACAGTTAGTTTGAAATAGATGATTGTTTTAACAATTATATATCTAGAAAAGAATTGTTAAATTTTAACTAGAATAAAAAGAATGTCACAATTTACAAACTATTTTTATTTTAAAAACTGTACTCTTTGTTAATTGTAAAATAGGCATTTTGTGTTAATTTAAAAATGATGCCATTTATATTAATTTGAAAAGTGCATCATATATGTTAATTTGAAAATTGTGTTATTTATTTTAATTTGAAAATTGTGCTATTTATATTAATTTGAAATTGTATCATTTGTTGTAAGACAAAGTTTACTATATACCTAATATATCAAATATTTAGAATGAGTTCTTTGGATTTTTTTATTACTATTAACAAAAAAAAAAATTTAATGTACAGTAGTCAAAAACTACTTGTTTGTTTTAATCAATTATTGTCAGTTCAGTGATCTTTTCTTCTATATTTTTTTGTTTTTAATTATTGTGAAATGTTTTGTCCTCAGTCGACAATCATTATTAATCTACAGATATTGCATGATATCATAGTATTTATCAAGTGCATTGTGTTATCAGACATCTAATATTATACCAATATGATTCTTGTTTTTCTATTTTGTTAAAATGACTGGGACTCTAATAGTAAGAATAAAAGTATAAGAATGAAGAAAAGAGAGCAGAGTTTTTTTGATAAAGTTTTAATAAAAAGGTATATTTGAAGCTTTAAAAAAAATTAATTAGAAATTTTACGATTCAGAGTATTTTTGATTTTACTGTCCCACTTTGTTTAATTAAAGCAGTGATAAGAGAAATCAAAACTTAAACAATTAAAAATTAATTTTCAGTTAAGGAAAATTTCAATTAAACAAAACTGTTGGGTCATTTCAGTGACCAATATCACTTTATTTCCCAAACATTTGTTTTTACGATTATTTATTTTTATGATTTTATTTTTATTACACAGCTATATTTTTGGTCATTACAGATATAATTAGTTGTATGATTTGCATTATTATTATTTCAAAGCTTTTTTTTTTTTTAAAGAATTCATCAAAGTATCTGAAAATAAATAAGACTTGCTTGTCATATCTTAATGTTAGATTATCACTAACAAACTGCAACACTTTGTCAGTATATTCTTAATATCTGTATTCAGATCTATATAACTATGGAAACAAGTTGGTTTGATTTCAAAATCAGTGTCAGACTATGCATTTAAATAATATAAAGAAATAAAAGATGGCTGCAAGATGCATAAAGTCTGTGTTCTCACTGATAAAAATAAACTCCAGGACTAGTCTGAGAATATGAATATTATAGTATTATACTATCTGGTGTCCATTGATTACTCAGGCTTACAGTAGATGGCTGTAGAATAGAATGAAGAGAATTATATTTGATTATATTATATAATCCTTCTAAATTCTTTTCTTTCTCCTCTGTTTTTGCTGTCTTCATATATAATATTGAATTTTAAAAATCTCACACACTTCACTTTTCAGCAAAAAAACTTTTATTATTGATTACAGTTTCAACTGTACCATGCAGTCTTCATCAGATCTACAAAATTTGAACATATATAAACATACAAACATTAAAATACATTATTTTAGATAAAATTATTAAATTCCTATCAAACTTTTAAATTTTTTAAAAATATTTCCTAACCTTTTCAAATCATATAATATCATTAACATATTTACCATCTTATTTTATATTCTTTTAAAATCTTTTTTACCCTCTTTCTTTATAACACATACCTATACATATAACTTTAATACATATAATATTTACATTATAAAATAATTTTAATTACACTACTCCCAAAATTTTTATTTATTTATTTAATCATTATCAATATATTCTTTCTTTATCTTTTATTCTAACTAAATACTTATTTCCATTCATTTTTCCTTCTTAATTATTTCATATAAAATTTTCTTCCTTTGTAACCTCTCTTTCATATTCTATCCTACAGTTCCCTCTATTAGCTATTTTTATAACTATTAATACTTTTTACTATTTTTATCACACCCAAAAACAAAAGAACTTTCCTTTTCTCTTATACTATTATTTCCTTTTATGCTATTATTGTTTTTACCCCTCCCCCATTTTTATTAAGGTTTGGTTTAATTTTCTTTATAAATATTGCTTCCTTTATTTTTCTATCTCTTATTTTTTCTGTATAACTAATCATTCTAATGCTCTCTTTCCCAATATTATGACCGTTTTCCATAATATGCATATATATTGGTGACCTTTTATCATAGTTAAATTACTAGAGTAAAATGGAGGACATTTGAAAGAATAGATTAAGGTAAGAAAATTTTATATGAAATAATTAAGAAGGAAAAATGAATGGAAATAAGTATTTAGTTAGAATAAAAGATAAAGAAAGAATATATTGATAGTGATTAAATAAATAAAAAAATTTGTTGGGAGTAGTGTAATTAAAAGTATTTTATAATGTAAATATTATATGTATCAAAGTTACATGTATAGGTATGTGTTATAAAGAAAGAGGGTAAAAAAGATTTTAAAAGAATATAAAATAAGATGGTAAATATGTTAATGATATTATATGATTTGAAAAGGTTAGGAAATATTTTTAAAAAATTTAAAAGTTTGATAGGAATTTAATAATTTTATATAAAATAATGTATTTTAATGGTTGTATGTTTAAATATGTTCAAATTTTGTAGATCTGATGAAGACTGCATGGTACAATCGAAACTGTAATCAATAATAAATGTTTTTTTGCTGAAAAGTGAAGTGTGTGAGATTTTTGAAATTCAATATTATATTTGATTATATTCTTAATATAATATATTTTAAAAATAAAAGTTATTTAATATATTTCTACTTGATGATTTTAAATAATATTTAGTAATATAATAATGTAGATTATCTAACGCATCTTAAGATACAGAAATTTATATGTTTATTTTTTGAAGTATCAAATATAAAAAAATTGAGGCAAAAACATTAAATTGAACATTTTTCACTACAAATAGCTATAACTCATCAATAACAAAAATATTTAGATCATTTTAATTTGTTACTTTTAAAATAGATTTAACATCCATTTGTAATTAGACTTTTTTTCTTTTCCTATGTCAAAGCGTCAGCCGGGAAGCAAACCTGGGACAACTGCTTGTTAAGGTGGCTGTGCTAACCACTCAGCCACCAACGTTTGACATTTGTAATTAGATTTGTATTGAAAACATATTCACGATGAGAATATAGAGAACATTTTCACGGAATTTTTCCATGTATAATTTAAATTGAAATCTCTGCATTAGATAAAATTTTCAATAAAATATCAAAGAAATAAATGTTTTAATTTGATCAGTGATTAACTCAGTAAATGTAAATTCACTAAAAGCAAGAGGCTGAATTCATTCCTAAATAATTACATGAACTTTTTTCAAAACAATAATTCAAGGAATTACAGTTATTGTTCAGATATTTTATGTTCTGCATCTATATATGTCACCTTTTATTTGTAAGTACCTGTAATTACTTTAAAAAAAAAATTTAAAAAAAGAATAGTGCAAAGACATTTTGTTATCTAGCCCTAGCTAATAACTCCAAATTGTTTGGAAAGTTGATCTAAAATTAACGCATGCTCTTCCCATAATAACAGAATTTAGTCAAGAACTAATGGCTTTTGAAAAAAATTATCTGTATAATTATAAATGGATCACTGTTAAATAAATTTTTGTTTTTTTTGATGAGAGATATCTAACAATATTAAACGCGTTAGTTTTTGTTCCACTGACTAAAAGATATTATTTACTTAATTAATAGTCTTTTTATTCTAAGCAGCACTTTCATTAAAAATTTCAGATAAGTAAAAATACTATTAGGATTGTAATCAATTTCATTCAAGAGCCAATAAAAGATTACTATTTTAATTAATAAAAGATAGTAATGTTGGATTTTACAATTGATAACAGATATTGACATCAGTGATAGTATATCCTAATCTTCAATATTTTAAAATTACCAACAAATCTTATTCATTTTTTTAATACTGCTACTCCCCCAAAATGTTATTTGTTACTGCTACTACTACTATTACTACTATTATTATTTCTTCACTACATTTATTACAATTTTGGAAAAATAGTAACATATTAATCAAAATGGCTTTAACTATTCTATCAACATATTAGTTAATGATAAATTCCAAATTATCAACATATTAGTTTCGAGATAAAACTCAAAGATCATGACCCCAGTATACACAATGGTTTACACAAACCAATTACTTTTTCTATTCCTCTGTTTGAGTAACCATGTTCAATACTACTTTATCAGTATTCCTAGACTCATTTTAGTTTATAGTCTTTGTCAATGATAGCTTCTAACTGAATCTAGACATAAGAAATGCAGGGAAATAAAGGTTGAAGTTATTCTCTAACAAAATTATAAGCCAAAACAAATATTGAGATATAGGTAATATAGAACTGGATAGTTTTTCATATCTAGTATAATTTATTATTCAAGTATACAGCAGATGGCAGCAGTATAGCAAAAACAAAACTTTCTGTAATTTTGAAATATTTTGTATTATTTCTGATAGCTTTTTTGTTTTTGTTAATGAGATATTAAAACTGATATATTTTTACTGGTCTATTTATTTATGTGATAACAGAAATTTGAAATCTAAAAAAACATTTTTGGAAATGATATGCTAAATCCATTTATTATTTTAATTATTAATAGTTACTAGGGTTTGTCTTTAGAGCATAAGGTATTTGCTTGTGCAGGTATACTCTATTTTATAAATGTATAGTAAATTAATTAAGCATTGGTCAGTACGATTCTATGAATATCCTATTGTACTTTAGGGAACAGACTCGAAAATAATCTATAACTGGGGTCAAATATTATATGATCTTATGATTATTTTGGATGAGCAATATAAAATATGAAATCTCAGGAAAATCAAATCATTGCTAAAAATTATCCTGGAGAAAAGAACGATGAAAAGTAGTCTTCGGCTAAAGATTTGCTTCTATTGTAACATATATATATAATTGACTATTTGTCATATTGTACAATATTGGCACTTAATAATCATCATGTTAGCGTATTAAGTAATCCAATTTAATTCAAGAAAGTTTTTATTTGATTTAGTTTTTCAAATAAATATAATTGGAGAAGTGCTTAGCAGTAAAATCTATATTTTATAAAAATCGATCATTTAAGTTAATTATAAATCAAATTCAAAAAATAAGCAATATTTATTTAAACTAACATATATATCTACAGCCTAAGTATAATAGATATAACACATAATGAAATAAAATTCTATATTATTTTAAAATTTTTAATTATTTTTTTTAAAAGAAGAAATGTTAAACTTACCTTGCTGTTTTTTACGAGCTTTGTCGCAAATAGCTGGTCGGAGATGTACTTTCTCACCATTATCAAGTACGCAGTTCAGACTGCAAACAAGCACTCCCAAACAGGATTTTTTAAGAATATTTACATTATGATTATTAGTGTTACGCATTGCCCAACCACTCGCGTGCCTTTTAGCATCTTCATTACTGGAGCAATAAACATATCTAGCATGACTATTGGGCCAGTCTTGAAATTCATCACATTTAGTTATCTGAAAATAGCACAAAGATTCAAAAATGGTATCTTTCTTGGGTGTAAGTGTACATATGTGCTGCAAAAGATATCTCTGCATCATAGCTTTGTTTTTATATATATTGTAATGTATAAATAGAATTCCATACATAATTTTAATAAAAGGCGCCACTGGATAATAAATCTATACTTCTTTCCAATAACCAATTATAATTTAACATTGATAATTAAGAAAATATTAAAGCAAAGAGTTAAGTTTACTAGCAAAGTTACAATTACACAAAAATGTTGGGAAGCTATAAATTGTAAAATGAAACTATTCCAAGTAATAATAAATCTTAAAATAGAAAAAAAGTTTACCCAGTGAGTTACATTTGGACACCTATTAATTTGGCATATCAGTATTTTATAATTGAAGTAATAATCAATAATAAAAGAAACAAAATAATTTATTTAACAAATAAAATAATAATGTCATTATAATAGTTACAGATATCTAAATTAATACTTAAAATTAACAAACATGTATGATCAACATTTAAAGACATTGCCAAAACAAACCAAGCTATCCTTATTTCAATATCTAGTATCACAGAAATCTATGCACTGAGGGCTATAAAATTAAGCAATGGGTGAAATGCTTGTTATATATAATCTTAACTCTCTACTACAATATTCTAAATAAGAGAATCAAAATAACAAATATTCTGCAAACTTCATATATAAAATGTTTAAATATTAATTCTTCATCATTGCCATATTATTTATAAAGCTTTAAACATTACCTGTGCTTAAAAAAGTATTCACTACAAAAACAAAATCATTACAAAAATATCGCCATACAAATTTATAACTGGAACTAACAAATAATATTAAACTAAACATAATAATATCTCAGTTACCTATACATAAAGTATCAGTCAGGTCTCATATGTATAAAATAAATATTCATTACCATTTAAACAATCGTTATTTAAATTTATAAATATAATTAAATAACGCAAATTATAAATTTCATAATCAGTATTAACATATGACATCTATAAAATAAAATAAATTATGATTTATTGCACATGTACTATTTTTGAACATTATATTTAAAATGTTTTGAAAATATTACTTGCATATAGCTTTGATAATTATACACATAATGATCAATCCAATTTAAAAATTGACAATTTAAAATAATTAATATCAATATGATATTTATATGAAAAACAATTTATTATGAATAAAAACTATTTAATAAAGATTAGTAAATTGTTTTGTAGATTTAACTTATTTATACTAATGATATCCAAAGTTGTGGTATAGCAAATGATCTCTTTCACTACAATGGCATTTTATTTAAAATATAGAAGATAAGCCTAAATGAAGATGTAGAAAAAGTCATGATTTTGCAGCAATTGATGGTTATAAGTAATCCTATTTACTATGAATGAAAACAGGAAGAAATTGATTATCCATTTGAGACTTGATTCCCAAATTCTTGAGACAAAAACTATTTATTTAATAATTCATTTTAGAGAGTTTAAAATCTAATGTTTTCCTTTATAAAATTCAGCAGCTGATCTCTCTTCATGTGATCAAAACAGTTTTCTTGGTAAAAAATCATTCTTAACTACTTGCCAATAGAACAATAAATAATGCTTCAATCTATTTAAAAGTACATTTAAAACAAATAATTGTCAATTCTTGAAAATTAATATTTTAAATTAAACAATTGAATTTCTTTTTAAATTATCATTTAATAAAAAAAAAAATTTATAAAAAGAGTATATAATGCTTTAAATATCAATAATAATATGAACTTAATATTTTAAAATATTAATGATGTCATTTTTAAATTAATACAATTTCTTTCTATACATTTAATATCTTTATAGAGCAATGAAATATATTTCAAGGAATATATTATACAATATATATAATGGATGTGTTAATTTATACTCTGAATTATATATGTATCTTTGGCCCAATACCTTGATTCAGCTTTTCAAAATTTAAATATAATTTTATTATATTAAATTCGATATACAAAAATATATATAACTTTTATTGACTGTTAAATACATATGTACTTTATCTATAACATTATATATATATTGTAACGGTATATAAATATGCCGTTACATTAATTTAAAATAAAATTTTAAAGTTCGCAAATAAAAATAAAATCTATAAAAAAAATTAAAAGCTAAAATGTTTGTTAAACGTATATATATTCGCACAGATGTAAAACTTTAAAAATATTTTTTTTTTATAAATAAAAAAAAAAGTATTGGAACGTACTTTTTTATAAAAAAATACAAGATTTAAATATAAAAATATTTTAATAAAGAAATAACGTAAGTAAAATTAAAAACAGGTATTAATTAATTCCTGTAATCTGTAAATGGAAATGATTGTTTATTAATTGAAAAGCAAGCTAACCTTGGGGCTCTTGTGTAATTAAAAAGTCAGATGAAAATTAGATAAGAGAATAAAGAGAAATTAGCTTGACCAATGGAAGCACCAAGCCTCAGCCCAGACCCTAATGAAAATGATGGATTAGTGACGTTTTGTTGGTTGAATCTGTGTGGATACTATAAAAGGAGAAATACAGTTTTCCTGACATTTTCCAGCTTGATTTGGTAAGAAGAACGACAAGACGCACTTGTCGTTCTCTATCACTTATTTTAAAAATGAAAAGACTGTGATACCAGAAAGGAACCAGCTAATGCCACCTCCAGAACATTATCTTCCAATGGAGACATCACGGGAATTAAAAACAGAAACCTGGACTCTTCTACCATGAGCTATGAACTTTACAATTTAAAAAAATAATTAAGAACTTTCGTTCAAACTTTTAAGATTCAGCTAACCTAAATTAAAAAAAAAAACTCTTATCTGATTTTCAAATTGACAATTAATATTTAAATTATATATATCTGACTTATGTTTCAAATTAATTATAAATGTTTAAGTTTTACATATTTGCGTGCTAAAGGAAAAAAATCATTTCCATTTTATTTGTATGAATATTTATTGTTTAAATTTTAAAAGATGAAATTTAAGTTGGGTATGGACATTGCATGGATTCATTAGTGGTTAATTATGTTGTGGTTTTCATATTCGATTAGAATATATAGGTCATCGATGTCACTGCGGCATCTTATGATGAATGGTATTGGGTTTTCTTGTATTCCCTCTGCAATTGACGTTATCGATGACTTTGTATTTTGATCGGTTGTTTATTTTGGAATGTTTTTAACCATGGAATCTATGCAGCCGATCTATACTCAACATTATAAAACAAATTTTATAAAATTCATCTGTGCAAACATATCTAAATGTTAAATTTAACTCGGGCATGAATGGCTATATAGTTTTGTAAAGTTATATTAAGGGAGGGTAATCTTAGGTTATTCATTTTGTAGTTGAATTAGGTCAATGGATTGGATATATTTGTGTAATTAATAGATGTAATATGAATTTTGCTATGTGCAGAATCGCTGTATACACTGCACCAACCCTTTGCCTATGGATGGGATTGTAAGTCAGCAAAAAGGACCATGGTCCCTTCCTATGGAGTTTTTATTTTATTGTTCTTCTTGCCATACAGATGTAACATTCCTGTATTGGTCAAGAGTCAATGTCTTCTCTAACTATACTGTTCAGATGTCCATTCCTGACAGTATAGTATTTTTGTGCTGTTGTATTTCATGCTACATTAAATACATAAATGTATCAAATGGTTTGACGCCAGTTTGACTGCGAACTTTTGGCCTAAGGTTAAATAAGGGATAGAATATTTTCTTTTCAAATGCAGATCTATGTTGTCTATTCATACTCGACCCTCTAAATAAAATATTAAATTCATTATTGCAATCTATTTAAAATTAACAGTTACTATAAAAATATAAAATGTTAAATGTATTCCTCAAAATTTATTTATACGTGCGTTAATAAATGTTTGTGTGTTAATTTCTGGCAGTGGCTTTTATTTTTTTATATATACAAACTAAACAAGTTATTTCTTATCTCTGCATCTCCATGAGCTAGTGACAATGGGCTAACGATCTAAATATTTAAATAAAGTGGAATCTTAACAGCGCGTATCTGCCTACTTTATAAATTTTTCTAGGTTCAAATACCTAGATGGCGCCCTTGTAGTGAAGATTGCAGTTAGATTCAATCTCCACTTCATTTTGGATTGTTACAATATATATATATTCAAAATATCATATATAAAAATAAGCATAAATATACTTAAGGCCAATATTTATCATAATCCATCTAGTTTAATAATAAGGTTAAAGTCACTGCAGGATAAAGATCTTTCCAATAATCTCTAAAGAAAAAGCAGTGAAAAAGAAGGCAGTACTCATCATCTTTCTCATTTTTATGTGGTGCAGCTTCGATTGTTTTTTTCATCCTTGTTTATACTCTGGTTAAAAACAGCTAGATAACCATTTACTGCTCATTGTTGGATAGCTAGGTGGGTTGGCTATAGATCAACTATTCTAAAAGAAAAGTGCTAAACATTTTGAAAAAATTTAACTTGGTCTAGATTCAACCCTCAAGTCATAATTGTGATAAATCAATGTACTTTCTGTGCACCATCAGGAAGGATACATGCTTTTCTATATCAAAGAGATGGACAATATAAATGAGCTTGCATAGATTTGCATAAATTATTAGATTTGGAGGCTATGAATATGGAGTCAAATGCTCTGAAAGCACTTAGCCTTAAGAAATATTAGTGTAATTTTTTATGAATTTAATTTCACTATATACGTCAAGCATATTAAATCTTACATAATTATTAATAGTGAAGAAAAATCTGAAATTTAAAAAAATGTATATTACAAATTTTTGATTAAAAAATACATCATTGTGCACATATTGGAATAAAATATATATATTTTATTGGTTAATATTAATTATATCTTAGAATAATTTAAATTTTTCCAAAACAAAATCAATCTGTAGATTGAGAAATATGTTTAATATTATATTTCTTTGACTTACTTGATTTTAAGTTCATTTTATCTTTTCACAAAAAATTAACTCACTAATTATATTTAATTATTCTCTGAATGTTTATAATGATTACATTTCATTTATCTTGGCCTCAGGGTGGCCTTTGAGCGTTCCATTATCAGATTTTCAATTGGATGGATGGTTGAAGAGTTGTAGTGTGGAGTAGATTAAAGCCTGTCCATTAAAGTATGAGGTTTGGCTATATATATATATATATGAGTACTTATAGCATATATGTGTAGAGATGGTAATCTGGACCAACTGATGATTGCTGGTTTAGCATGAAATACGTATATTGGTGATTATTTATCTTTTCAACATATATGTGTTCAAGTGTATCAGTGTTATGAGATAGTGTGGAGAGTGGTGGGTCATGTGAAAGTCTGTGCTCATATACCCTATATGTTAAAATGATTTTTAGAAAAATTTAAACTTTATTTTACTTTCTCAAGAACATTTAATTGTTAATAATAATACACAGTGCAATACAATATTTCTAGTGATAATGTCTTCTTTTTTTTTCAAGTATTGTTGGCCTGACTAGTGTTAGTTAAAATGAAAAATGAATTGATAATCTTTAGTTTCATGAATACTGAATCCAATCAATTAGAGCATCAGTATTCATTAATCTAATGATCACTGAGTCAATTCCTAAAATGGTCACTAGGCAGGCAGGCAATACCTGAAAAAGAGAAAATATTACTTGACTAAGCTGTATATTATCATAATTATTGAATGCAGTTAAAATATATATATATATATTTCTAAAAATATTCAACTAGATGATGAAAATAGCCCAACATAAGATTATAAATTATAACTAATTATATAATCTAAATAATATAGAATTAAACTTTGATTTCAATTATTTTTTTATAGATATGATAATATGTTGGATTATTTCCATCATCTAGCAGTTAATGTTGAATGTATAGAAAATTTCCCAACATTATTTAAACGTTTCAGATATAAACAATTTGTTAGTAATAATGTTTCAAGTAGTATTATTCTCCATTCTTCTTTAGATGTTACTGGCCTGACCAGTGACAGTATTAGCATAGGAGTTAAACTCGCACCTTTAGATTGTCATCTTATCAAATTTAAGGCAAACGCTCTAATCAACTGATCTATTCTGTCAAAGACAACAGATAGTAGATATTTCATATATTTATGTATGAGAGTTGGTTTAAATCCTCTTGAGTTCAATTTTTTTAAAAATAAAGTAGAGGGAGCCTGGGACTCCAGTTCACGCTGTTACAAGCTTCAAGTTTTATTCACCAAGGTTATAGTCCAGTTGCGAATTCATAAAAGAAAAGTTTACTAAGATGTAAGTGAATACCTGTTTTGTTGTTTTTTCATCTTTACAAGAAATTTTAAAACAGTTTTCATTCAAGAATAATTAAAATTACCTTTCGTTCCGTTTTATGTAAACAGCTGCCATTACCAATAGGCAAAAGCTAGGTTAAGTAATTCTTAGAATCATTAGAGTAACATAAATCTTTGGAAAATACTTTTAAATGAAACCAATTTATACTAAAAAAAAATAGAGACACTAGAAATCCTAATCTTATTGATAGAATAAAAAGAGTAAGCATTTTGGACATCAAATGTCATTGAAAATATAGAAAATAAAAATGCTAACAAAGATAGTTTTAAGATCTCCATCCTTGCATCAGATATTAATTATGTTAAACAAGTTTCCATGACTGAAAAACAATCAGGGAGAACAGAAAACAGCCTAAGGAACATTATAAATACAAAAATTAATCATAAAATTAAGGAAAAAAGAAATCCCCGTGATAAATTGTTCATAGGAATAAAATTACTATATCGTCTGTCAACCGGAAGTTGACGAATACGGCAAATCAGTCCAGAGCGAATAAATTATTTTGAATTTTAATTCGATCTCAATTTTGGAATTAAACATTATAGATTAGGACTTAAGCTATCCCTCTGCACAAAAATCATATTTCTCCGATGATCACAACGGAAGTTATTAGCAAACTTCCGGTGTTATTGGGGGACCACAAAAAATGGAAAAAATATTCAAATCAACACAAAATTACAACGAAATGATTCCTGACCTATAAAACAATGATTTAAAGGTAAAATTAGTCCAAATGATGTTTTAGACCTAAACAGATACATTGAAGCCACAAATGATTCATCCTCTTTTAATTCAACAATTATTGAGATTATTCTAAAGTTAACAACAAACTTTCAGATTATACAACTGAATCCTTGACTACTAACCAAGACCCAGAATTTCAATCCAAAGAAGCGGAATCCAATTAGTATCAATAATAAGAATCATAGTAAACCCTGAAGGTCTTTATAGTTGGATGGGTTGAACAGATATTGTGAACATTTGCAGACACAGGAGGTTGGTAATGATAATATATTTTCAGCTCCATTGATCTCAGTGTGCAATGTGATATGGACAAATGGTGTGTACTCATGATATGCAAGTAAATCTGGCTTGATTACAGATTACAATGAATCCACTGTTGCATTGGTGGGCATGGGTCTGCACTCTTCTTCTTTCCTCATGTGTGGTGGGGGTGGTCATGAGGGGCTTGGTTCATTTGTGGGGGCAGTCAGCCATCACTGCCAAGCCCAGGTAAGGGTTGCTGCCCTCCATTGAACTTTGCCCTGAGAGGCTACTGCACTGCCTTGATGGATTGTTTATTAGGACAGTATTGATTTGAGCTCATTATTTTTGTTTCCTTAGTTAACTTTAAAATTTAGAGTATTTGTAAGGTGGTTGGTCTGCTTTGGGCCACTGACATATTTTGTAGCTTTGATGGAGTTGTTGCTGCAATAATTTTGCAGGCATGGGTCTGCGCTCCTATTTTCTTCCTCGGGAGTGGTGGCGGTTGTTAGGGGCCTGGTTTATTGATGCAGGCTGTTGACAATTTATTGCCACTACCTGGAAAACCTGCCAGGAGGGTACCTGGTCAAAGTCTCGGCACCATTCTTGCTCTGGTTGGCTGCTGTGCCCTTGATAGGTTGGTTTTGGGCAGTGCAGATCTGTGCTTGTTACATGTTAGTTTTTCCTTAGTTGACTTTCCAATTTTGGGCAGTAGACCGAATGTGGTCCCTGCACATTTGGGCTGTTAATTGGGAGAAAGAGGTACCTATAATAGTCTTGACATGGCTCAGCTGTGGATCAAGAGTTTATTATCCATGTACAGATACACATTAATCAAAATTATAGTAACCCTTTTATGGACATAATTTTTATCGAGCATATGCACTTTATATAAACCTTGTCAATAATTGTTTTACCATGTAACATTAAACACATTGTAATCCTCAACGGGTAAGTGTACTCGAAAATTTTTGTAATCTTTTAACTAATAAAGGCTACTTTTGAGAGAAAATTTTTTTTTCTATACATTCAACATTTACTGATATATGATGGAAATAGTCCAATCTATTATTACATCTAATATACCATCATCACAAATCTTCAGGCAAATATTTTTATAGATAATCTTTTTCCTCGATTCCAAATTAATTGTTATTTATTAAAAAAATCTTCCTTGATACTTTCTTAATCAACCGATGAATTAAAATAGCTTCAACTCAACTTAATTCTATTTAATTAAAATTCCTACTATTTACTAACTTGCAATATAGTTTTAAAAGTCTTTACATTTACTCTCTCCACAAACTGTACTAACATGCAACATTAAAAAAAATTTAACTTTGAAATTACTCTTTCCTCATTTACTTTGACAATGAATGAGTTTGTACTCTACTGTTATTTTGTCTATTTCATTTTGACAGTTCAAAATCAAAATACATTCTTCCCTTCAAAACTTTCCTCTTTTCTCCCATTACTTTCTTCTTCCTACCAGTTATATTCTTTACGTTAATCTATTGTCGTCGTTGTTGATTTTAAAATATTATGTTTATAATGATCTAGTCCTAAAATGTCTTGCAACTCTTTAAAATAAACAAAAAGAATAACTGATCCAAAGGTTGTTTTTTTTTCCAAATTTACAAAATAGTAATTAAATGTAAAATCAAAACTAATATAACTTTTCTAAATTAATAATTAAAAAGAAAAAAATATGGACTTAATTAAGTTTTTAAAGAAATGTCTTTTTTTATTTTTTATAAATTATTAGTTTAAAATGAATCTGTAATACTTTATTGCTATACTGTGGCGTTATGAGATGTAGTCACACATGTAACACAACTTTAATCTGAACTGAGTAAAAACTGAAAAATTTCAGAATACAATTACAGTACTTTGTTTTAGATAATTGATCTATTTTCCAATTCAGCTAGCTATTCTTAAATAGAGGGCAAAACAGAAGTGGAAAACTGTTCAAATTCTAGTAACCAGCTAATGACATATTTGGTGATAATACTTTCTCATTTATTGCTTTTCTATTATTAGTTGATTGATAGATCTTTGTCATATATTGGCTACTGATTATTGAAGGTCGTCTCATCTTTAGCTTTTAGTGCTACTTAAATCTGTCTGCCCACACCTTTCATTTTAATCACTCATTGTAATGTATATTATTTTATGAAAATTTAACTGCATTTCATAAAATCCAATTTCTTTCCCATCTTCCTAATTTCGTTAAATAAAGAACTCATTAATACTCTCTCTTTTGAAAAAAAAGCAGCTATACTTTTTAAAAATCTTGTATTTCCATATGCTCTTCTTTCTCCATTTTGGGGTCCTCTTAGATTTCTGTCATCTATTATCAAATTCTGAATTAGAACTTTTAAATAATCTAATAAGATGTCAGTGTATGTTGATGTATCCATAAGATCCAATAGCATTTCATAACAGAAATCAGATTGGCATCTCTTTCAGAAAATCTAGCCAATGTTATCAGACTTGTAATTTTAACATATTCCCAGCATTTTACTACACAAATTCTTTTTAAATTTACTAGCAGATCATGATAGTACTACTATAGCAGGGACACTTTTTGCTTTTAAATTTAATATGTGTCCATTAAATATTTTTAGATATTTATTATCTTGAACTACTAATGAGACTTTTCATCATACCTGTAATTTTTTTTACCATATTCATTGTATTTTATCTTACATTGTTCCACTTTAAAGTTAAACTGTGTATTTGAATATTAGGAATACAACTTCCCAATTAGATGCTTTTTACAATGTTTCTAATATCTTTAAATTGTATTATTTGTGATAATAATGCCTATTTATTGGCCAAGTTTTAATCTATTTTTGGGTAAAGCAAGGATGAACTTCATTCTCCATCTTTTAACCATTTACCATTTCTCTATACATATGCCACAATCTTATGAGTTTATGATTACAATTAATCTCACTATATATTCCATATATACCACTGCAGAGTTTGTACTGAAAACCATTCTAATGGCCTTTAAAATTTATTTTGAACAATTAGGTTTCCTTAACTATATCAAGCCCCATAATTTTTCAAATGCAACTTATACACTTACATAATTATTTAAAGAATATTATAAATATTATAGGAATTTTATTAAATGTAAAGTTTACATCTAAGATTAAATGAAATATAGTGATTTTTTAACATAATTGTAAACAATGTATAATCATTTAGACTATTATTTAAAAATGATCACTATGAGTTAAATAAATGCTAATGTAAATGCTTGATAAACATCATTGAATATAAACAACGATATGACATTTGAAAACTGAGTGGGACAGCAAGGTGCACCTTATAAGGTATCAGTTTGTTATTACCCTCTCTGTCTGCAACTTTATATTTATTACAACTACTAGAAATATATTTATGTTTAAAACTAATTACAATGATTGAATATTAAAACTATTTAAACAGCAATGTACATTTAAAAAAATGAAAATAATTATTTAAATCATATATGATAATATATTGGACCATTTCCCATTTCCATCATCTATTATTAAATGTTGAATGTCAAGAAAATTTTAAACATTATTTAAACTTTTCAAATATAAACAACTTGTTAGTAATAATATACAAATAGACAACATAAATTATTAATTACACAATGTTTCGAGTAGTGTTATTTTTTACTCTTCCTCAGATGTTCATTACCTGACCAGTGACAATATTAGCATAGGATTTAAACTTAGCTCTTTAAATTCTTCAGTATTGAAATTTAAAGCAATGATTTAATGAACTGAACTAATTCTTTTAAAGGCAATAGTAAATAGAAATTTCTAAAACAGGCAAAACTCACTATATGTATTGCCACACACAGCAAGCTAGAGTAATCAATGGATGCCAGAAAGGCTTGTGCATAAAATCCCCATCTAGTGCCTACTCATCCAATATCCCCAGACTAGTTTCTGGTTTGTGGCCTTCATCAGTGAGGAACCTTGCACCTGAGAGCACTGCATATATATCTTAGAATCTAATGCAACTCTCCAGCAGCCACCTTTTATCTAGATTCTAAGATCTAAATGCAGTGGTCTCAGATCCAAGGCTCCTCACTGATGAAGGCCACAATCCAGAAACTAATCTGGTGATATTGGATGAGTAGGCACTAAATGGTGATTTTATGCATCCATTGATTACTCTAGCTTGCTGTATGTGGCAATACATATAGTGAGCTTTGCCTGTTTTAACAAGTTATACACAAGCATAAGAGGTGGTAATCATGTGATGTTTATTGAGTTAAAATAGAAATTTCATATAATTATCTATTGGTTCAAATCCCCATGATCCCTCCATTTTTTTAATAAACTTTAAAATTTTCTAGACACTTAACATTTAATAATAGATATTGGAAATAGTCCAGTATATAATCACATCTTATATATCATCATCACAAACCTTCTGGTGAATATTTAAACCATAAGGTTTAAAATAATTGTGTTGAAATTATTATTACTTATACAAAAATAATCTATAATTTTATTTTATTTCTAAAAAAACAAACCTTTTTTTCTTTTTCCATCGGTATCATTCAATTATAATAAATGTGTTCAATAAAAGACAATCTTTTCTTCCTATTATCATAAGTTTCTGAAGTAGTGGGTGTTTACAATATGATAGTAATGAGATGATGGTGCAATAATTAAAACCCTCCAGAACTTGTTTCATTTTCTCATTATAGTTACTTTTTTAAATGTCTGAATTTATTGCTTACGATATAATTTACATATCCTGATATTATTTTCATTTATTTTCTTAACTCTAAATTTGAAAAGTTTTCTCTAAGGCTATTTATTTTTGTCTTTTCTTTTTTTGTTTTTCTGCAGAGTGATGCTGAAGATAACTTTGCCTATACCTATTTAAAAAAATTCTGTTTCATTTTATTATTTTTAATTCTTGACTAGCAGTCTTATTTTAATTTTTCATAAAATATAATAAATTCATAGACTACATTTAGCTTTCTCATCTGCATTCACTTCCATTTCTATGTTGATGAATATCTCATTTTTATATTTCAAACGTAAATGCATTGAAAAACTATGTCAATAACTATATAGGTTAATACTACATAGATATACATATCCAAATCTATACATTATTACACATCCTTATAGTTGTTTCTTATATTTTAAGTAACATTTTTTTACAAATATATAAATGTCTATTAATTATTTTTAATGATTATAAATTATGATTTTATAAGAATTTTATTTTTAAATAATTTTTTTAGTTTGAATAAAGATCAGACCCTAGTATCTACACCATCTGATTTTAAGCCTTTCTATTGATACTGAAAACCATAGATAGACTATGTAATTTATCGTACATATTATATAAAAATATATATATATATTAAAAAATAATAAATTAAGAAATAGAGAGCACTTTTACATATATATGTTTTGTATGTAAAAGTAGATATATACAAAAAAATGTATAAACTCAATTACATACGTGCACTCAAAAATAATAAAACGTACTTACCTTATTCATTCTTCTTATGATTAAAAAAATGACAATAAAATGCAAAAGATACAATATCTGTATGATGTTAAAATTGTAAATTTCATATATATGCACCTTCAATAAACAGCAGCCATTTTTGTGATGATTTTACAATTACAATACCAGCATTTACATCATGAATTATAAAATTAAAATTTTGATTTAAAATGGTCCTAAAACATAAAGTCAATGATGATAGAAATTTTGATAAGCCTAAAAGAAACTAAGAAGTGCTTTAGTTTAAATTTGTACTGATTTCTGAAACTATACAACTATCCTATATTTTCAGAAAATAACTTGATGCTTTTTTATTTGTGAATTCTTTGCTAAAACTTAAAAGCAACATTTTCTAATGCAATATATGACTACATACTAGAAAATATTACTGTAGCTTTCACAAAGATGAAACTTCATCAGTTTTAGTTGTGCATTAAATCTTAATATTCTTGAATTTATTATTTTTTTTTTACTAAATCTTTGCAAACTTTAAAATATGACTTTTTTGCTTTTAAATTAAGGTATTTTTATTTTTCACAAAAGCAAATCATTTTATGGTTTCTTTTAGCCTTTGGGTGAATTTCTATCTTCTCCAAATGAATAGCTTCTGATTTTTTCCAGTGCTAATGAAGAGAGATATTCAAAGCTAAAATTTAAATGTAAAAGCCACATTTTCTTTTTTCGTACAAAGGCATGAACCAAAAAATGATTAGTGTGAACCATCTTGTGTCCATTGATTACTCAAGATTATAATAGATGGTTCTATAGTAGAGTGAAGATAACTGTTCTTGAAAGCATATGAATAAGTATAATATAGAAGTAATGTGATATTATTGGTGGTACTTTATGTAAAATTTCAATTTTGTAATTGAAGTGTAAATAGTTGTCATTCCAACAATGTGTCTAACTACTGTTTAAGATAGAAATGGTTGCTGCTATACTGTCAAAAAATATAGGCATGAAATTTATCAATTCCTTTTATTTATTTATTTTTTCAAATCACAGATTATTAAATCTAAGTATGATAGTCTCTTTTGTACATATGCATAATAATCTTTTTTTAAAAACCCATCTCCATGTGCCAAAATCTTATTTATAAGAATAATTCATTTTTAAATGTTAAACATGCAGTTGTAGTCATTAAAAAAAACAACTATGTCTCCCAACTCATCTAGTCATCCAATTATTATTGGTTGATAAATTATTATCTACTTTGTAGATATAAAAAAAAGAATAGGAAAATTACAAGCCTGCATAAATTGGTATTTGATTAGTCTGATGAATGTTGTATTTTTCTTCACAGAGATGGTGGCAAAACCTTTTATTAAAGAATGCTATTTATAAATTTTTATACCTATCTTTTATATATGTGTGTAAAATAACAAGTTACTCATAAAAACATATTGTATGTAAATTTTATATATTAATTAAGCGGAAATATTTTTAGTTATATTGTAATTATTATCAACTGAAGTAATGTAAATAACATAATCGAAAGTACTTCAGTTTAATATATATATATTGTAATGGGCACATATGCCATTATATTATTTTTTTAAAAAATTAGACATGAAAAATAAAAGTTCGCAAATAAAAACTTCTTTTTTAAGAATTAAAAATTGAAAGTTAAAAATAATCTAAACTCTAATATATAAAATCGCACAGATGAAAAATTATTAAAAGAAAACTTTAATAAAAAAAAGAAAAAGTTTTAAAACTAAATTTTCAACAAAAACTTAAAAAGATTTAGAGATAAAAATATATCTTTAAGTTTGTACAATAAATGAATTAATGTTATTGTATAAAATGGAAATGATTATTAATTAGTCCAAGTGAGCTAGCCCCTGGGCATTTCAAAATGTATAAGCAATGGTCAGATAGGAGAGGAAAAACAATAGGAACAGAACAGCCAATAAAAGAAAGCCCTCAGGAAATGGACTTCAGCGAGGGAATGATCATCATCATGATGTAATGTCCACTCAATCCAAAATTCTAATATAAAAGAAAAAGTTTGGAAATAAATTTTAGTGAAGAAAGATCTAGGAGAGAAAAAGAGATGTGAAAGAGATGTGCTATATGTGTTGGTGTGTGGAGAGTTGAAGGAGAAGAAATTGGAAAGATGCACTTCCAATTCCTTCAGTTAATTATAAAGAAAGGAAATGGCATCGTCTTCCTATATTGTGTACCCCAGAACACCAAGATCCAGCAATAAAATACCAGCCACAATAAAGGACCTCGTGGGAATTAACACCTTACAAGTTGCAAGCAACTAGAAAGTATGGACTTTTCTTTTAAAACGTAAGAACTTTATGAACTCTAATAAGCTTTAACTATAATTCTAAAACTCCAGTATTTGAAAGGAATAAGAACCTTAATTCTAAAACTTGTTCCCTATTTAATAGAAATAGAATCCTATCTGGCCAACATAAATTATTATTAATAATTAATTTTATTTAATGTATTTTTTTTTTTTTTAAAAAAAAAAAGCATTTCCATTTATTTATTTTTTGTTCTTTTAAGTTTTATTATGATTTTTGTTTTTTTCATTAAACTAAACTTAATAAATGTTAAATTTAAGTCAGGCATGAATGGCTGCATAGATTTGTAAAGTTATATTAGTTTAATTAAGAGAGGATAAATCTTAGGTTATTTGCTTCATAGTTAAATTGGGTTAATGGATTGGATATATTGGTGTAATTAGTAAATGCAATATGAGATCCACTACATGCAGGATCACATTATACACCACACTTGGGTGAAATAAGCCTATTTCTTATTGACCATTGGAGTCAAATGGTATTCCCTGCTCCGTGGATCATCCCTTTGCCTATGGAATGGGATCATAAGTCAGCAAAAAGGACCGCAATCCATTCCTATGGAGTTTTTTTTATTGTTCTTCTTGCCAGACAGATGTAATATTCCTGTACTGGATGAGAGTCAATGTCTTCTATAACCATGCTGTTCAGATGTACATTCCTGACAGTAAGGTATTTGTGCTGTCATATTCATGCTGCATTGAATACATCGATATATCAGATAGATTGACGTTAGTTTGACTGCAACCTTTTGGCCTAAGGTTAAGTAAGGGATAGAATATTTTCTTTTCAAATGCAATCTATGTAGCCTATTCATACTCGACACTTTAATAAAATATTAAATTCATCTGTGCAAACTTCAAAAACAAAAGTTAAAAATGTAAATTAAATGTTAAAGTAAAAGTTAGACTAAAATAATAATTCTAAATTACATATATGTTTAATAAATGTTTGTCTGTGTTATTACTGGCAGTGGCTTCTTTTATTTTTTTAATATTGAAAATATTTTTTAAATAAGAATTTATAGTTTATAAATCTCTGCTTCTAACTGAGCAGCTAGTGGCATGGGCTGATAGTTGGAATAAAAAATATATATGTAAATTTTGAATCTTAACTTACGTATCTGCCTACTATATAAATTTTCTAGGTTCAAGTAGCCTAGTGGTGTCCTGTAGTGCAGATATGGTCACAAAACTCTGACCGTTATAATATATATATAGTTAGTGATTAGCATTATTATAATTTAAAATTCATTTATATATATTGTAATGGGCAGACACGAGGAAGTCAATTTCATATAACAGATGAATATATATGATGATTAGGCATTATATTATATAAAACATTACTCACTTTTTATATTTCAGAATGCATGAATAATAAAACACTTAATTTATTAATTATAAGTTTCTATTAATCTTAACTTGCATTTTTTGCAAATCAGAATTTTTATACAGTGCATATTCATGCTACATCTAATTCCTACTCCTTATAGCAAAGAACTATATAGATCATGAGATTTGTTGGTAATAATAAAAGAATACATTATAAAATTATGTTATAAACCCATTACAACATCTGGCATTCACAGATATTCATCACCCCACCCCCCAAAATAAAAAAGATAAATGAAAGAATGAAAATAAGGACTACCATATAGATAACAATATAATTTTATTACAAATTATGCATGAATAAAATATAATATTAATTAACATTTAACAAAATAAATAAACAATAACAAAAAGTAAATAAATATCTGCTGTGATCAACATCTTAAACTTTGATTTTACCTATCTTAAAATTTCCATTCAAATATTTTTTTCACTTAGAATTTTACTTTCATAACCTACATCAAAAATAAACATATTGAAAAATATTTATGTGCGTAGTAAATATATCTGTAAAATGATAATGTATAATATTTGTAAAACAATAACACAGTCATTTGCATTCTAATTATTCATCATGTATATTAGTATATCATCTATAATCTATGCTGGTTTGCTAAATATTTCACTTATGAACTTGGGCATAAATTTTATTTGACTATTTGAAATTAATATCAATAATTATAGTGCTTTTTATAAATTATGCAGGATGAATATAACTACCAAATATTCTTATGCATAGAAAGTTAACAAGAAAGAAAATAAAAATAAAATTTAAAAATGAAAGAAACAAAATAAATATTAAGTTATTCAGTTAAGTTTCCTTTCAAGTTAATTAATTCACGTGATTTTGTTATAAATAGGTAAATAATAATCGATAAAGCAGCAAAATACAATATACCACTTTTATATTAAATATGAATAGGAAATTTGACCACAAAAAGAATGAAAATGTACATGAGTGTATAATAAATGTAAACACATACACAAACCCATATTTATTTATTTTATTATAAAAAATTATTAGTATTAATGATCAATCTTAATGTTTTTAAAACATAAAAAAATTTTGATTAATATATGGTGTTTTATGCCTTGCTCTCTGAGTAAACCAAAATAAGCAAAATATTTTATATAAATGAGTAATATTTTTTATTTTAATTACTGTTATATAATTTATATTTCTCAACATTATATATATAATATACAAATCAATATATATATATCAAAATACAGTAAAATTTAAATAAATTATATTATTTTTAGAAGTACTTTAGACTAAACATTTTGTAGTCTTTATCAACTATATAACATTGAATAATCAAAATGAGACAACCTTCAACAATACCCATAGTTCAATTCAGATTTCCCATAATTCTGTTATCTTAACATTTGATGACTGGCAATTCATTAACATTTGATGATTTCTTGAAATTAACATAGCCTCTTTTATTTTATGTTCATTATGACAACGTTCAATTTGAATAATTTTCATATTTTTATAATCAAATTTAAATCTATATTGACAAGATTTATTATGATCAAATATAACAGATGATGAAGGTTTATTTACATCTAATCCAGATTTTTTTCTCTTTTTGAATTCTATTACATAAAAGCATATGCTCTTTTATTCTCTTCTCAAATGTACACTTAGATTCACTGATGTATTGTAAGCCACATCCACATATCAATTTATATATAATAGAATTTTGATTAAACTTTGAATTTTGAATTTTAGAGTTCTTAATTTTGTTATATTAACTTATGAAATTAAAATTTTAAAGCAATTGAAATATCAAGAAATTAAAGTTTATCATAGATATGTGGATGATGTTTTTATTTGTAGAAAACAAGATTTAGTAATCAATTTATTTAATGAATTAAAACAGATTAAGAATATAAAGTGGATTATAACTGAAGAGAAATACAATTCCATAAAATTCTTGAATATTCAAATTACACGTAATGATTACAGTCTGGATTATCTTATGTTAATTAAACCAATTGAAACTAGAGGTTTTATTCCATATGAATCACATGTACTTATATGTCATAAGTTGTCTGGATTGAAATCATTCTTATTTTGAAATGAAAAATTGTGCAAATATTCTAGTGATAAAATAAAAAATGTACAGTTATTTGTTAATGACTTATTGAAAATTGGTTATTATAAAAATGCTATTACTAATATTATTAAAAAATTTAGAAGGAATCAACAACATAATAAAATTAAAAATAAAAATAATATCAAAATGAAATGGATTTCAATGCCATTTATATGGATGAGCAGGTCAAGTTTATTAGGAGAATTTATAATGGTTTGTGTCATATTGCTTTTTTCTCAACAAATAATATAAATAGATTACTTAATAATTCTAAAATTCAAAATTCAAAGTTTAATCAAAATTTTATTATATATAAATTGATATGTGGATGTGGCTTAGAATACATTGATGAATCTAAGTGTACATTTGAGAAGAGAATAAAAGAGCATATGCTTTTATATAATAGAATTCAAAAAGAGAAACAATCTGGAATAGATGTAAATAAACCTTCATCATCTGTTATATTTTATCATAATAAATCTTGTCAATATAGATTTAAATTTGATTATAAAAATATGAAATTATTCAAATTGAACGTTGTCATAATAAATGTAAAATAAAAGAGGCTATGTTGATTTCAAGAAATCGTCAAATGTTAATGAATCGCCAGTCATCAAATGTTAAGATAACAGAATTATGGGAAATCTGAATTGACCTATGGGTATTGTTGAAGGTTGTCTCGTTTTGATTATTCAATGTTATATAGTTGATAAAGACTACAAAATGTTTAGTCTAAAGTACTTCTAAAAATAATATAATTTATTTAAATTTTACCATATTTTGATATATATATATTGATTTGTATATTACATATATTGAGGAACGAATACAGATATCAAACTTAATTTATTATATATATGTCTGACCTCCCAATCATGAAATCACATTAAGCTTATATCTCTGAGATATATAAGGTTTATGTGCTTTAAAAATTATACCCAAAAAGACAAGATGTTTAATAGTATTGTTAGAAACTACATATGTGTAGTTCTAAAATAGTATGTTTAATATTTGAGAGATAATTTTTTTTACAGCATGAGGAAAATAAAAGAAAATCTATATTGGAACTATAACTAGAAGGATGTGCTAAACAGAATTGAACAAATGTAACGACCCAATGGATAAATTTGTATTTTAAATTCATTGTCTAGTTTATTATTAATGGTATTATATATATTGATTGAGTGAAGGTAGACTTTATTTTTTTGAAGATTCCTTGTTGAAGTATGAAATAAATAATTGCAATGATATATTTTAAATACATTTTCATCTTATAGAATTATTGGACTAAAAGAAGTATTTTTGTTTGTTTTTTATATTTGCACTAGAGAGTATGTGTAGTATCTGACAAGATTCCAGATGGTCTATACTGGATTTCTCAGTGTAGTATTTATGTCAGAGGTTTAATTTCTAGTTCATTAGATATTTATATTTTGTAGAATTATGAAAGGTAGAATATCTAGGTTTATTTGTTTTTACTGATGACTAAGTTGTTTAGAGAAATATATTAGAGATAATTCACTAGTTATTATAAATTTGAAAGGAGAATCTCATCAAAGAAATTTGCTACCTTTATTCATATCTTTATTATTCGTGAATCTGACATTGGATTTATTGGACATGATTGAAAAATAAAATTTTGGAAAAGGAAGTAGTGATATGAGATGAAATTAAAAAATTGAGCACAATAAAACATTTGAAATGAAATGAATGAGAGATCTTATCGTGAGACAGCTTTATATTCAGAAAGATGAAATAATTTTTGTCCATCCCTTATATATGTATTAAATGGATTATATCCTGTACAAGAGGGGTCAGATTGACTTTAGGTCAACATGGGTATGATGAAAATCTCAGTCTCAGGATGGTCTTTGAGTGTTCCATCATCAGATTTTCAATTGGATGGACGGTTGAAGAGTTGGAGTGTGGTGTGGGTTGAAGCCTATCCATTAAAGTATGAAGATTGGCTATCTTAATATATATCTGAGCACTTAATGCACATATGTGTAGAGATGATAATCTGGACCAACTGATGATTGCTGGTTTAGCATGAAATACATATATGGTGATTATTTATCTTTTTGACATATATATCTTTAAGTTTATCAGTGTTATGAGAAGAAGTGGAGAGTGGTGGGTCATGTGAAATTCTGTGCTCATATACCCTATATATTAATAAATAATAAAATATTGTTTAAGAAAAAATAAAAATTACAGATAAAAAAGGCAAACTCTTTTAAAGATATGCCTAATTCTTAATAGAAGTGATGGGTTCATCTTTCTCATAAAAAGTTAAAATTCTAAAATATGGAAAAAATGAAAGTAGAATTAGAATCAATTGATCAACAAGATAAAGTAGCAAAAATTGAAAATTCATTATCAAAGTCATGGAAGTTATAATGCAAACTTTTAACAAAGTGCACCAAGATTTAAATAAAATAGAGAAATGTTAGATTTGGAAGAGAAAAAATGCAACAAAATGTTAATAAAATAAAAAGAAAAATTGGGAGTGGTGGTAGAGAAGAAAATATAACAATGTCAACAAAATTTGGAATGTAAAACAGAGAAGGGGCATCAAGAGTGTAAAATGAGATAAGAACAAATGAAGCAAGATTTAAAATAGATATTTAAAATAAGCCAATAAGAATTAAAATAAATAGAAAGATAACAAGAGAAATTGAAAATTTTAGAAAATAAAATGGGATTCCTAGAAGCTAGGTTAGAAATGGAACAATGTTAAATGGAGAATGTAGAACGTATTATTGTGAAAAGCTATCAAGAAGATAAGCAATAGGGACCAAATTATAATGGAATATATTAAAATGTAAACATGGTCAGAATATTTTGGAAGGAAAAATGGATAAAATTTCACCAAGAGTTGAGAAGAGATATAGAAAAACTCAAGTAAAAATAGAAATTTTTAAAAAGATATAAAGTGAATTAAAAGGTTAAATAAAACAAGTAGAACAAAGTATTAGGCAATATAAAATAGAAAGCAATAATAGAATAAACATTATTTAAGTTATGGTGAGAAATTTCTAGTGAACCAAAAGAATCATATAGATTAAAACATACAGAAATTAAATAAAATTGAAGATAAAATAAAATTAATGGAGGAAAAATGATAGAAAGAAATAAAAAAAAAAGAAAAAATAAATAATAAATAAAAATAAAAAAAAAAAATATAAAATAATAATAAAATATTAAATAATAAATAAATAAATAAATCATATTTTTCTTAAAAATATAATTTTAATAATAATAATATTATAAAATAAAAATAAAATTATTAACAAAAAAAACATCATAAAAAATATACATTTTATATATATAATAAAATACACAAATCATATTTTTTTATTATAAATAATAGAAGCCACTAAAAAAAAAAAGACTAAAACGAAAATATAAGTACTAGAAACAAATAAACAAAATAAAAAAAAACCAGTAAAACAAAAGGAATAATAACGAAATAGAAAGAACCCAACAACGTAATAAAAAAAAAAGTAATAATAAAAAAAAAAAACTAAATTATTTTTATACAAAACATAGCTATAGATAAACGAAAAACATAAGTTGTAAAAAAAAAGCGCAAAAAAAACATATAGAAATAGACAAAAAAACAAAAACAAAAAGAAAAAATTCCACCATACAAAGACAGAAAAAACAAAAACTATATTAATATATAAAAAAATAAAAAATAGAAAGCCAAACAATAAAACACACACAAACAAAATAAAACGAAAACCCCCCAAAAAAAGCAAACAACAAAACTATAAAATAAAAAAAAAAAAGAAAATAACAACAAAAATTTATATATTTAAAAAAAACAAAAAAAAAAAATAAATATAAACCGAATTAGGGTAGATAAGCTGGAAAAGGAAGAAACAAATTAAAATTTATAAAAATAAAAAATTTAACAATAAAAATATAAAAGACTTTTGCAAACATATAATACTCTTTCATTTTATTTCTTTTCGTTGTTTTCTGATTTAATGTCATATTTTTCAAAGAAAAAAATAAAAGAAAATTTAAACGGAAATTATTAAAACTTTATAAAGCAAATAATAATTTCAGATATTAAAGTAAAAAATTTTAAATAAATTTTTATAATGCAAAAAAACTATAGGTCAAAATAAAAATTTCCTGAAAGATAACATATTTTTTCTTTTTTCACTAAAATAATTTTTTAAAATAGAAACATCTTCAAAATATTTATATTTTGATAAATATTTTCTAAAAAATTATAAAGAAAAACTAAAATTTTAACTTTAAACAAACAAAAACAAAGCAAAATGACAGGTAGGAACAAGAAACAACAATCAGACAAATAGTATTTATTGTGTAAAAATCTAATATGATTTTGATAAAATAATGTAATGGAAAAAGTAAATGGTTGAAAGTAAAGTACAAACCAAAAAAGATTTAAAATCTTTTTAATAAAAAAACACAACTAAACAACAAATAATATAGGAGTATAGAAAAAAAAACAAAAACCATTTTCTTTTAGGCCAATTTAAAAACTTTATTCAAAATAAATGTATTAATAATATATATATATATATATATATATATATATATATATATATATATATATATATATATTATATATATATATAAAATATACTACTTTAAAGGAAATAATATAAATGTTTAATTATTATTTTTTTTAAATAGTAAATAAATATAGCAAAAAGCCATAAATAATATTTAAGGAAAATACATAATAAAATGAGAGAAATAAATATATTTCTTGTAAATAAATTTAGAAGGTTTAAATTTTATAATAGAAAAAATCTGTCAAGATTATTGATTTATTGATAAGTAAACAAGGTACAAAAGAAATTCAGATTTAATTCAAGAATTTTAAAAACACTTCGGATATATGTAATATTTATTGATTTTATTTTGGATTATTTTCACGTGTAATCTAAATATAAGTTTTTTTTCTATTTGCTTTATTTTTTTCTCTTTTTTAAACAATTGTAAAAAGGAAAAACACCCCCCGCATAACCCTAGGAACAAAAAACAGAATAGAAACCACCTACTTTAGTTTTGAGTTTATAAGAACTACCAAGAATGGTCTTTCTTTCTTGATTCTTGTTCAACTTTGAGCTTTTAAGCTGGAAAAGGATTTAACTTTATATATAATACTTATAATAAGCTTACAAAATAAAAACAACTCTTTCAAAGAAAAAAAATAATTCATAGAGTTTAGATATTTTATTTTTTTTTCGGTATATTTTTACTTTTTATATAAATATTATAATACTTTTGTAAATAATGTTTATAATAAAAACAAATTGGAATCCAAAAATAAGTTTTTTGAGCATATCAGAAACAGAGTATAAGTTCAAAACAAAATGAGCCTTTGCAGATTAAAAAAGATAAATCAAGTATCTTAAATTTTATAAAGGCAATTATTTATTAGCACAGGAACTATAAAATACTTTGAGAAGGCTTAACCTATATCATGCACCTTGAATGTTTATAATATCAAACAATATCTTTATTTGCCAATGAGGGACCTCAAACCGACACGATAGCAACTTTTATAAAGATAAGAGGGCCAATATCTTTAACCTAACTTCCACTTATATGGCCAACGAATCATCTATTTGGGAGCGAATTTCTCTTCCTGTTTAAGCCACTTTTCCTTTACAAATTAATCTTAGCAAACTGTTTCAAAGGATAATATTACATCTTTATAAACATTCGCATATAGATATGGTAAGCCTACACTAAAGATTACATTTTATATTAGAATATTTAGATCAACATTAAGAGACATATTATGTTAGGCGGACGCTATAGAAACAGATAATTTATTTATACACTTAATATGATTTATACTGGTTACTAAAATGTTGCTAATGAATATAATAGTATTCATTTTATATTTCAAATAAAAGATAAATGTAAAGTAAATATTTTATACAAAAGCAAAGTTAAGATGTTTTCCTCTTTAGTGATTATAAAATTAAATGGTATGACAGGGTAAAGATTTTATAAAATATTTGGGAAATATATTAATCTCATGTAATTTATAAAAAGTATTGTAATTACTGATATTAATTTGAAATAGTCATATTAAATTTCATAAATGAAATATTTAATAAACCAATATAAGTTTTACATGACAGACAAACACACAAGATAAATAATTGGAATGTAAAACTAACTATTTCAAAGTAATATCAATAATTATAAATACTTCTTATAAATTACACAATTATATATCTCCAATTATTCTACAAAATATTTGCTCGCCGTCTTTAATTTTATCTTTAAAGATAAAAACTTTTTGTACATTATCAAGAAAACATATACTTTTAATTTTCTTTTATATAAAATATTTTTATTTATTTTCTACTTGACACACAAAATAAATACTACAATATTAATGAATAATATTACTATAATTAATACACAATCATCGTATAGATAGATAGATAGATAGATAGATAGATAGATAGATAGATAGATAGATAGATAGATAGATAGATAGATAGATAGATAGATAGATAGATAGATAGATAGATAGATAGATAGATAGATAGATAGACAGACAGACAGACAGACAGACAGACAGGCAGGCAGGCAGGCAGGCAGGCAGGAGGCAGGCAGGCAGGCAGGCAGGCAGGCAGAGGCAGGCAGGCAGGCAGGCAGAGGCAGGAGGCAGGCAGGCAGGCAGGAGGAGGAGGAGGAGGAGGCAAGGCAGAGAGGAGAGGAGGAGGAGGGGTAGGTAGGTAGGTAGGTGGGTAATTAAAACATTTTTAAATAATATTTTTATGGTTATTTTTAAAATTGTTTTTTTTTTTAATTAATAATCATTAAAAAGATATATGATAACTATGCTTCAACACTACCGTCAGAATTATAATAAATTTAACTTTTTACTGTATATTTTGAAATAGATAAAGAAAATGATAATAAAATAATATTACCAGTTGTATTATTTATCCTTTACAAAAAGTATTTTTAAAATTTGTTTAGTGCATTTTCCTAAAATCTGATATCTTCTATCTTCAGATCCCTTGAAATCTAACAGCAATCTTTTTAATGGCATTGTTGGTGAATGAATTAGTTATTACTTGAATTAATATTTTATGCACAATTTTTACAGTAGAATAATTAATAAATAAAAAAATGAGTAAAAAATACAAATTTTAAGCTAGTCAGTTTTTCCAGCTTTTTGGAATCTGACTGATGAGAAGAAGCAAACTTCCCCTTTTTATTTATAAATTCATTTTGTTCATATATTCCTCATAAAAAATGTATTTATTTTATTATCGTCCGAGACAAAACTTTTCGCACTTTTAATTACAAAAGCTGATATTGTATTCTATTTCAGCTCCCATAACTTAAAAAACTTTTTTTCAACCTTACACAGTCTCAAAAAACATTATTTTAAAAAATAAATTAACAAATAAAATTTTATACATTAATATTTTTTCTTTTTTAAAATAATAATAAATAAGAATGGTTTATTTTATTAATTATTAATAAAGATCATTAATGCAATTTATATAAGATATTACAGCAAAATAAACGAAGTGGTGAATTTGGTAATATTTCTGAAAGATCATTAATATTATAAATATTTTTATAATAAAACAAATAAACATGTGGGTTTGTGTGAATATGTGTTTGCATTTGAATTAATTACCTTAGAGAAAAACTAACTGAATCTCTTAACATTTATTTTTATTATTTTTCTCTCTCTTATTAAAGTGTTATTTTGAGCTAACTATTTCGATATATATAAACATTACAAGCATAAAGCTAAACTAGTCAATATATAATTTTACCCCAAATCCAAAATTCAACCAGACCAGTAAAAAATAATATTAAAACACAACCAAAGGTTTCACTGCTACAAGCAGACTTTTCAAGTGTAAAGAACTGCAAAAACTACACAATATATATAATATTAAACATTACCCACAAATCCATTCACTTCCCATTCACCCTTAATATTAAAAGAACTCTTAAATAAGTTAATAACTTTAGAATAATAAATTTTCAATAATAAAGATTCTTTAATTCTTCTTTTGATTTCATTTCTCTCAAAGAAGACAACCTTAGCTCCATCAAAATTAATAGTGTGGCCTGTATCTTTTTCATGAACTAAGATATCTATTTTTAACTCTACTTTCTTAGTTCTGCTTTGTATATTCACGAAAAAGATGCAGGCCACACTATTAATTTTGATGGAGCTAAGGTTGTCTTCTTTGAGAAAAATGAAATCAAAAGAAGAATTAAAGAATCTTTATTATTGAAAATTTATTATTCCAAAGCAATTAACTTATTTAAGAGTTCTTTTAATATTAAGGGTGGATGGGATGTGAATGGATTTGTGGGTAATGTTTAATATTATATATATATTGTGTAGTTTTTGTAGTTCTTTACACTTAAGAGGTCTGCTTGTAGCAGTGAAACCTTTCGTTGTGTTGTAATATTATTTTTTGCTGGTCTCATTGAATTTTGGATTTGGAGTAATTTTAATTTTATATATATATATATTGTAACGGGCATCATACAGCGATTGAAAGTTTAACTTCCTTTTTATTTATGTATAATACGGAATTCTTAAAATTCAAAATCACCCACCTCCCGCTACCGCAAGCAGGGAGAACATACGGACATAAATGAGTCTATATCCATACTTGACCAAACCTGTAACTATATGGTTATAGCCCCAGGTTATCTTTCCCGGCCAACTGTCTCCTGATTGCTGTAAGATTTAAAGAGTTACAGCACTTGGATATTTATAAATTTTAATGAGATCAAAAGCATCACGTGTTCATTCAGTACTCAAATGAGTAATAGTTATCCCCCCTTAACCCTAAGAATATGTTACTGTTTGGAGTGGCAAAGAACAGGACGAAACAGATTTAAATCAATAAGAAATATTCAATACAATAAATTAAACAACAAAAAAATACTTTAAATCATTTACACACAATAAAACAAATTATCTGCTATATTGCTACGATTACAATATAAAAAAAAGATCCTATAAATGATTGTACATTTATAGTCGTCACTTCATGTATATATAAAAATTAAATTAAAAAATGTCTGTATCACTCAAATTAAGAATTTGGAAATTGTCTAAATTAAAGATATGTGCATATATGAATGTAAATAGGTAGAGTATATGTATTTTACCTAGGTTTATTGAGTCTCTGACTTGAGTTGAGGTCTTGCTGATCACCACGTGAACTTCTTCCACTTCTTTAGCAGGGAATGGTTGCTCTTGGGTTGAATATGGGTTGTGGGAAGTCCTCCATATTAGGACATCAAGGACATGGCAAAACGAACCCTCTGTAAGGCGCTATGTTGGCAGTTGTTACATGTATATGGGAACCATTAGAGCACGGTGAGTCTGAGTCGGCCAACGATCACGATGGCCCTTAGCCCTCCATTCTTGATGAGTCACTGATGTTATAAATCATATCTTGTTCATTTAATGATTCCTTCTAACATTGGAGTACTTCCACTATGTATCTGGGTTTTTCTCTTGTTTGTTTTTTCATAAACTTTAAAAGATTCTTAGGTTTGTGTTTCTCCTGATTATATCTACTTATTTTTTAGAGCAGTACTTCCACCACCATCTCAACAAGAAGTCTTTAACTCTAATAATAATTTTTAATTAAACAATTTCACAGTCCTTTATTTTTTCGATCTTTTATTTTTAGCTTTTATTCACACCTTTCTTTTTCTTAATGCATCTTCGGCCATATATATAGATTTATATAGATCCTGCAATGGATGCTCAAGTGAAAGCAGACACGCATCGTCATGCCCTTGGCCTTGAGGAAACAGACCATTCAATATGTCCATGAAACATATGGGCATTATGGGGGAAACAAAGTAGAGAGTTGCCTTAGACATTGGTTCTACTGGCCAGGGATGCATGCTAACATTGCCAGTGCTATTAGAACATGTGCCACCTGCACTCAAACTAAACCCCCTAATGTATCAGGAGTAGGACCATTACAGCCGATATACACCGATCAGCCAAACAGTATATTAGCCATTGACTTTTATGGTCCATTGCCGGCTTTTAATAAGAGGAGGTACCTACTGGTCACATATGTCCTATTCTTAAAGTTGGTGGCTGCATATTCAGTTATGCAAGCCAATGCTAAGCAAACCATTAAGGCCCTTGAACAACAACATTTTAAGATGGTGGGAATCCCCACCTGGATCTTATCATCAAGCAAGTGGAAGAAATGGATCACCAAACATGGAATAAGGCACACATTGACATCGATCCGCAATCCTCAGTCGAACCCATGCGAACAGGTCATGAGAGAGCTCGAGCATCTGTTTCAGGTATACATCCCTGATGACCATCACAAGTGAGTGAAGGAAACCCCATGTATAGTAAACATGATCAATTGGGAAAAAAATGAGTCCACAGGTTTTGAACCCATTCGGCTACATTTTGGGAAACATATCCCATTTAATGGTAGATTACCCATAGGAACCAAAGCAATAAGTAGGAGAAGGGACATGGAGTAAATGCATAATCAGATGGAAAGGATGGGTGAAATAAGAAGACAAAGGTTGAAGGGGGTGGAAAATCAATTCAGGATATGTGATGAGGTCATGGTGAGGATGCACCCCATAAGTCACCCAGCACAAAATATATTTAAGAAGTTCCAACCCATTTATGAGGACCATACACGGTCCAAAAGCAGTATGGAAATAATGCCTTCATCATAGCCCAAGGAACAGAAGAAAAGGGAGTATACAATGCTCGATTGCTAAGGCTATTCAATAGAGAAAGACAACTGCCAGACAAAACCTAAGTGCAATCATCAATAAAGGACGGATTCACTGGAACAAGATTGGAAATAGAATTGGATCATGAGTAATGAAAAATGGACTTATGAAATTAGGGAATATTGATCATGAAAATATAAAAGAAGAATGAGCCAGTAAATGGCCAAACAGTATAAAGGACTTTACCCAAACTAAGACAAATTATCAGATAGATAATAGTGTGAGACCATAGATAGAGGCTGGGGTTATGTAGAGATAGATGTTTGTAGGTGGGATATTAGCAGTATATGGTGAGCCATCTCTGTTATGCATTCATGCATGAGTTCTGTGGTCACCAGATCTTATTAGATAGAGAATGCAGGGACAGAGATCCCCTTCTCATAGTGACTCATTGGATTAAAATTTCCAGTTAGATATTTGACAAATATCGTTAGTCAATGGATTAGAAACCAATGTATGGGAAAAGAACCTATTATAAAAATACGAGCTATCAGTAAATATTCTGATCTCATGGATGAGCTGGATAATAAAATGCCAGCCTCCCAACCCACCTCAGAATAGTGATCAGAGTTGTCACTTAGAGGGGTATCATTTGTAAAATGTGAGGTATGAACAGGTTTAATCGAGTCCCAGAGATATCCTGTGGACTTGAACCTGTATATACAAGTAGGAGGCAGAAATAAACTCACATATTGTTTATAATGAGATTAATTGGTTTAGTAATGCTGGTTGGATTGTCAGAGTAGAAATGTAATTTGCCTGGTCACCTCTCTAAAAATAATCTCATCACTAAGTCATATTAGGAATACATGGACATGAAAGGGTTTTAACAGTAGTTAGGAGCATCTAGCTTCCAATGCATTAAATTAAAATTTTTTGAAAAAAAAAAATTTTAAAGGAAGGAAACGATGTAATGTTATGATCGCACATACTGTGACCACACATATAGATATTTAACATTTAAATAATATTAAATATTGTGTTTTGGAATACTAGCAACAGAATTTAAAATTATGAAGAAAGAAATGTTTTAATTAATAAAAGAGAGGGAAATAGAATCGAAAAGATTCTTATCTTTTCCCCTCCAAAGTCAAGATTTTGAAAAATAAAAAATAATTAAAGTGAGAAATATTGAAATTGTATATTAGTAAATTAATAGTGATAAAGAAATAGAAATGAAATACGAACTAAAATATGATTTAGGAGAAAAGGTAAAGTTTAAGGGTTTAAATCAGAGTAAAATAGAAATTTAAAACATGACCAAAAGATAAGGATCTAGGTCATAAAAGTATACATTTGACAATAAAACGAAATGCGTGTATGGAGTATGTATGAATGCTCGTCAAAAATAAAAAAACATTTTATTAAAAATCTGTTTAATTAAAAAAGAAAAAAAAGAAATAAGAAATAAATGTACAGAGTGCTACAAGATTATGTAAAGTAAATCTATATAAATGGCCAAAGGCGCATTAAGAAAAAGAAAGGTGTGAATAAAAACTAAAAACAAAGGATCGAAAGAATAAAGGACACTGGAATTTTTTAATTAAAAATCAGATGTAGGTGGAAGCACTGCTCTAGAAAATAAGTAGGTATAATCGGGAGAAACGCAAACCTAAGAATCTTTTAAAGTTTACGAAAAAAACAAACAAAAGAAAAATCCAGATACATAGTGGAAGGACTCCAATGTTAGAAGGAATCATTAAATGAACAAGATATGATTTATAACATTGGTGATGCATCAAGAATAGAGGGCTAAGGGCTGTCGCAATCACTGGCTGACTCAGACTCACTGTGCTCTAACAGTTCCTGTCTACATGTAACAATTGCCAACATGGCACCTGCCAGAAAGTTCATTTTGCCATGGCCTTGATGTCCTAATATGGAGGAATTCCCACAACCCATATCCAACTTAAGAGTGACCATTCCCTTCTAAAGAAGTGGAGGAAGTCCACATGGCAGTCAGCAAGACATCAACTTATGTCAGAGAATCAATAAACCTAGGTAAAATACATATACTATATCTTTACATTAATATGTGCACATATCTTTAATTTAGACAATTGCCAAATTCTTAATTTGAATGATACAGACATTTTTTAATTTAATTTTTATATATACATGAAGTGATGACTATAAATGTACAATCATTTATAGGATCTTTTTTTATATATTGTAATCATAGCATTATAGCAGATAATTTGTTTTATTGTGTGTAAATGATTTAAAGTATTTTTTTGGTGTTTAATTTATTGTATTAAATATTTCTTATTGATTTAAATCTGTTTCGTTTCGTTCTTCACCACTCCAAACTGTAATATATTTCTAGGGTTAAGGGGGGGGGTAATTATTACTCATTTGAGTACTGAATGAACACGTGAGGCTGGTGGTGCAGTATTTTGATCCCATTAAAATTTATAAATATGCAAGCACTGTAACTCTTTAAATCTTACAGCAGTCAAGAGACAGTTGACTGGGAAAAATAACCTGGGGCTATACCAATATAGCTACAGGTTTGGTCAAATACAGATATAGACTCATTTATGTTTGTATGTTCTCTCTGTTTGCGGTAGTGGGAGGTGGGCGATTTTGAATTTTAAAAATTTCATATTATACATAAATAAAAAAGAAGATAAGCCTTCGATCATCGTATGATGCCCATTACAATATATATATATAAATGAAAATAACAAAAATATACGAACTAACTAAAGGAAAAATAAAAACATAATAAAAACACTGTTTTATAGAAGTATATATATTAAGTGATATTAAACTTTTATGCATCATTTAGAGAATTTTATGATTTCTAAACATTACCTCTATTGGTAAATTAAAATTGACCAAACTCAGCATAATATGATTTGAACTCTAATTTAATTAGATAATCTAGAAATGACTAATATTGCACTAATAAAGCAATATTATTCTTATTTAAATAGTTCTATTATGTTAAAGTTTAAACATTCAAATTAGTGATGTATTTAATACTATCTTATTTCTAATGAATTAATGTTAGTGTATATGACAAAACTACATAACTTTGAATATATATAGATGCCTGATTATGTAAACAAATAATTTATCAGTGCTTTAATATGAAATTAATTTAAATAATATAAAATCTTTATGTGTCATTTAGAGAACTTTGTAAACTTCTAAATGTTATTTATTAATAAGAAAATGTCCAATATTGGTGTAACATGTTTAAAACTCTGAATTTAGTAGATATTAACCCATTGAATATTGTATTCTAGAACACTCTCATGGGCATTATTTCCTTTTCTTCATTATTTTTATTCAGTTATATTTTTTAATGAAAAAATATTATTTATCAAATTTTCATTAAAATCATAAATTTAAAATTGAGAGCAATTTAAAAAATAAAATATCAACTTTGCAAATAAAAAAGAGTAATAAAAAGAAATAAAGTGCAAACAAATGATTTAATTTTATTCTTCAGACTAAAAATACATTTTAAAAAAATTCTATCATATCTATATGTTTAAAAAAATTTTTGTTAAAATTTAAATAATGAACATATTCTTTGAAGTATTAAAAATCAACTTTTCCTTTATAAAAACATCAACAACAAAAAACAAAAATAAAATTATTGATGATAGATATTTTCTGTTTGTGTCAGTGAAAATTTTCACTGATGAATCTTTGCTAAAAAGCAAATGTAAGCAAACAAAAATAATCACATACTTATTAAAAACAAATATTTAATAATTTTACAAAAAAACAACAACTAAACCTTCAAGTATTGAAGGATATTTTCTGAATAGAGATTCAATATAATGTTTGATTTTTCTTTCCTTGGATTACTGATAGCTGTTGACACCTAATCATTAAAATTAGAATTAAAATCAATATGCTAAATGATTTCCAATTATGATAAACATTCTAAATTTCATTTAAAAAATTTACTATCAAATAATATAAATGGACTCCTGCGATGAATACAAAATATAATGCTAATTTAATCATTTAAACATTAACATGAAATTGAGCATGAACATGGTATTAAAATGAAAATAATATTGCTATGTCAGTTATTTTTGATGCATATTATAAGTGGAGCATAAAATACAGATCATGTGAAAATTGGTCATTTTTATTGGTAATGTTTAAAGTTCAGAATTTTTTTAAATATTGCATGAAACACTACTTATATTTAATAATCTCTGTCTTAGTTGATATGTAGAGCATTTTGAAAAATTAATAAAAAAATTATGTATTTTAAACTTTGTTCAAATTATTTATTTTTTTAAAATCAAATAATATATTAACAAGTTGAAAAATAAAATAATTTGTTTAAAATAGAAAAAGGTTATTTTTTGGTATTTTAAAATAAGAATTCTAAAATAATTTAATTATGTATTTTCAAAATATTAAGTTGTTATGAAAATTTGGAGAGTTACCAGACAATGAAGAAAAAAAATACATAATAGTGTCTGCTTTAGCAAAATTGGAAGAATTCAATTAAGTTATTCTTTTTGATGCTTAAAAAAATTAAAACTAAGAAAATGATTTGGATTGTCACATATTTGTATATCTTTGAAATGATGGGGTAATACTTTAATTAGAATATCAGTATCACCTTTCCAAAAGGTATAGTCTCATTCATAAATCAGTAAAATGTCTTAATACTGAGTAAAGCCAAGGTATATCTACCAATGTTGGATATTATTGTGAATGCTATAGCACAACTAAATAACTTAAGATTGTAAAAAAAATACCAGTTAACTGTCATAAAAAGAAATTACCCAAGAAGAAAAGGATTCACACAAAATCTGCATATTGGACTCACTCAGTTATAAAACACAACATCCAAAAAAGGAACTTATTACAGAAAATATATTCAAGTTAAATGATTTATAAATTTCAATGTAAAATTATGAGGATACTTTGTTATGGTCCCAGATTCAAAAATATTTATCATCAGAGTTTCTTTAATTGGGAATTAGCAAAGAAAATTAGAGAAGTGACAAAGTTCCAAAAGTATAAACCCAAATCTTGGATTAGAAGGAAAGTTATTTCAGCAAGAAAAAGCAAAAATGGATTACTAAAAAGAGGATTAACATCATAACAAGGATGTAAGAATTTCTATAAAATATATATAATAATAATGATCAAGAAAATAAAGTATTACATACAATTACTATATCTTTTTAATGGCAAAGTATTTTAAATGAGATGATATATGCAAATAAATCTATGAAGAAAGGGAAAGTTACAGGAAATAATGAAATTTATTAATAATATTATAAAAGAAACAGGTAAAGAAATAGAAAAATTGTTGACAAGCATATACCAAATATCTAAATGTTAAAGATGTACCAAATAATTGGAAGAATGCAGCAGTAACATTAATATTTAAGAAAAGTGATAAAAGGGATGCTACAATTACAGATCTATCAGTCTTCTATTAATTCTATACAAAATCTTTACAATATAATTTGTCTATAGCAAATTTAAGATTCTAATAGCCCAAAAGAACAAGCAGAATTTAAAATTAGTTTTGGAAAAGTGAATCACTTCTAAATATTGGATTGATAGATTATTAAAAGCTATTTGCTTCAAAAAGCATTGTATAGTATACATTAAAGCTTTGAGTCATAAAGATATAGAACTGAGATATTGACATGTTCTGATGAATATTTATCAAAATGCAACAATTTTGATAAGATTACATCGTAATACTAAAAAGATTAACATTAAAAATGGTATGCGATCTCAAAACTTTTTCTAGCAGTTTAACAGGGATTTTATGGATTAAACTACAGAACTCCTTAATCAACTCCACATCCCAGATTATTCAATCCCTTTCCAGGGTGTATCTCTCCATTCAGGGAAAAGTAGCGCTACTGAACATGAAAGTCATGTCCAAGATTGCATACTACCTCCCCATCATGACAGCAACAAAAGCCTTTACCAAAAAAATCAATAGTCTATGTGCTAAACTCTTTTGGAAAAACAGTACAATGTCTATAAGCATGACAAGGATGCAATACCATCGCAAATCTAATGGGATGTCCTTTCACTCCATCCCCTCAATTATCTTTCAAAAATCTCACACATTAATTCATAACCTCTTACAAAAACATGATTCCTTCAATATTTCAGAGGCCGTTCAACCAACGGACAGACCTCCTCCTCAAAAATGCTGGCTAGACCAGGTTCTCCAGCTTCTCAATCAATTTACATCTAATTTACAAAATCCATATAATACAAAAATCACCATCTGGGAAGCCCACCATAAAATCAACCCTGAAATCAACTCAATGTTGCCAATTCTTGGCATCACTAATCATAGAATTACTTCAATATTCAAGTTCTTAGCATTAGAGCCTAAATTTTTAAACTACCTAGTAAAAGTAAATCTGGGAGCCATGCATACCAACTGGTTCCTCCACCACAAGAGATTTCTTAACAACATTGACCCTATCTGCCCAATCTGCAAGAGGCATGATGAGACATTTGACCACATAATTCGCTCATGTACCGGACTTAGTAGTATCAAATTTTTAATTTTCCAAAACAGTAAAACTGATATTTACAGAATCCTCTCGCTAAAAGAATCTCTACAAAGTAAACAATTTCCAATTATAAGAATGTCAGTATTTCTCACCCACTCTATCTGGAATGTGAGATGCAAATTAGTATTCACAAATCCTCCACCAGACCCAAACAGTCTATTCATTTCTCTCTTAAACCAAATCAAAAATAAAGACATGATCCTTTCCTCCAAATTTTTATTTGAAGAAACCTGGAATCTATTCCAAATTCCAAAGCCCAATACTTTTCCAAATAGCTTATGACAACAATCTATAAACCACAGGATTTATTCCATACCCTGGATTAATATTTTCAAAAATCATCGACTACCAACCCAGTAGTAACATTATAGACTTTTTTTTGTCAATGTACTATAAAAAATTAATGTATTAAAAAACCAATATTCTCCCTAAATAAAATTCTTTTAAAACTAAAGTGAAAAGTTAAGAAAATAAAAGTAAATGACGATTATTTAATTCATCCATATTTTATAGACGATGTATTTGTTTTTGCAAATAAATGCTTCAGAAAATTTTGCAAAATTATAGGTGGCAGCAGGACTAAAATAAATGCTAAAAAAATCCAAATAAAGTTCAATTAACAGAAGAAAATAAAGATTGTTAATCATAAATTAAAAGAATCACAACTACAAATAATTTGATAAATTATTAGTACAGATGGAAACATAATGGATGAAATTAATCATAGAATTAAATTTGGATGGAGTGCTTTTGGTAAAAATAACTTAATAGTTAAAGAAAATATACCTATGTATTTGAAAAGAAAGATTTTTAATAAATTCATTTTACCAGTTCTTACTTAATAAAAGGGCAATGCAGAAATCATTCAATAAATATGGATATATTATGTTATTAGTATCAAAAAGAGATTGAAAATAAAATATATAAATGAGAGAATAAATTATTCATTGACATCAATAAAAGAATTAAAAAGCTGAAATATTTCTAGAAGAAATAATAATAATGAAAAATTGAAGTTTTAAATTAAATCCCAAAAGATTGAAAAAGATGTAGAAAGAGATTATATGTAAGATGGAAGAATAAAGTAGATATTTTTTTTTGGTATTAAATATTTTTAGTTTTTAATTGGTGGAATTTATTAGTAGAGTATATATTAAGTGTTTGAGGTATGTTTGTGCAATAGACAATTATATAATATAATTGTTATTTTAGATCTGAAAAAAGGCTCGTCAGATCAAATTATTACAATAGTGAAAAGTGCATTATGAGAAGTATTAAAAGTATTTAATATAAGTAATGCAATAGAAGTGGAAAATGTTTTGGAGAGTTATCTTCTTATTGCTTGCATTCAAGCCTACATCATCTTGTTAAACCAACAACGAAATTCTGACGTAAATTCACTGGTATCTTTTTGATGACCAGGAATACCAACTAATACTACTGGAATTTTAACAGCGTTTAACTCTTTAGATTTGCATTTCACTAATCTATAATCTTAATACAGTATAAAATACACATTTTTCTAATATCAATATACGTAATACAAATCTGATATATATTCTACAAGAGTATGTAGATAATTATCAACTATTACAATAATAAATTTTGTATAAAACAATATTTATTACCTTGCTAAGCCAGACTTTCGATATGGTTATCTTTGTCAAAGCATGACTAAAGTGAATATTATCAAATATATTTGCATATCCACATGAATATAAATGTACATTACATTATCATAGATTTACATATTTGCATGTGCAAATTGCCTAGCAGTTGTCTATATCATTAGATTAAATGACCAGTGCTTGCTAAGAGAAATGCTATTGGCTCTTATATTAATGGAAATCTTAGAGTTAATTATGTGTAGCTCTTCTTTTACTTTTCATTTTCTAATATTATTTTCTAGGAATGTAATTTTAGCATCAGCACATTGAAAGGAATGCCCAGATTTTTCCATGGTTTACAAAACTGAGCTATAAGTGTTGTTGCATTTAGCTGTATTATCAATTGAGCTTTATCATCATCATTAGTCTTATCTTTGGAATTGTTAATAAGTCTATTTAGTCATAAGGAACATCTAAAAAATAATATTAAAATTCTTTTGCATAATCAATATTATTTTTGATTATACATTAGGGATGTAAGGCATGTCAATCCATGGTTCCAATTAGATAACCTATCAAATTTATGACTATTATTAAATTTTTTTATGTGTTTGTCAAGCATGACCCTAGAGTAACCAACTTTAAATAAATATTTTTTATAGCACTCTAAATTATTTTATTATTTCAGCTTCAAACTTACAAAGTTTTGAATTCCTAAAGGTTTTAATATTGGTTTTAGATGCCCCTTATCACTAATGAGATTTATTAACAAATTCTAAAGATAATATTAATGATGATTATAAGGCTTAAATAATATATATCCTGGATTATTAATTTTGCAATGTCAGGTACTATGAAGATACACATGAAAACTTAAAATTAAGAATCACTCAGCATGCTCATTTATTTAACAGATCTAAATGCAAGAGCGTTTATATTTCAGTATTTATAGTTCATGAGAATGGTCATTCCATTAATCTTCCTTACACTAAAATTATTTGCCTAAAAAATTATAATTGAAAACTAAAAATAAAAACAGGATGGCACATATTAACTCTAAGAATTCCATAAATGTAAGAGCCAATAGCATTCGTCTTAACAAGCATTGGTCATTTAATCTAATAACATAGCCAACTGCTAGATCAATATACACATTCAAATATGAAAATGTATGGCAGTCAGTGACTAGTTTAATGTATAATTATACACATGTAAATATACTAATGTATTTGCTAATATTTACTTAGTTCTGCTTTGACAAAGATACATCGTGTTGAAAGGCTGGCTTAGCAAAGTTATAAATATTGGTTCTACAACAAAATTTATTACCATAATATTTAATAATTATCTACATACTCTTGTAGAATTTATTTTAATATATATATATATATATATATATATATATATATATATATATAAAGAGTGTGCTAATAGCTTTAAACAAGCTTGTTTTTTAAATGATAAATACCACAAGAGAAAGCATTTGAAATCTTTATATAGGATTGTCTCTATCCCCAGACTGGTTTCAAACTATGGCTCTCTTCAGTGAGGAGTTAGGATATTCAATTCAGAATACTAATTCAAGTCAAGCATTTATCTAATACTTAACTATTAAGAAGAAAATCTGAAATTTTCAGACACCTGTACATCTTCAAATTCATCTCTTCAAGGGCCTAAATTAAAGTCACTGACTCCATACATTAGTATGCTTATCAATTTAATATAGCCAAAGCTTTAACAGCCAAATTATAATATTAATGGAAACAAGTCATATATTACATGACCTATATAGCTTGATTACCAATATATAATAAATAAAGAACATGCTAATAGCTCTAAACAAATTTATTTATATTTTTTATGATAAATGCTACAAGAGAAAGCATTTGAATACTTTATCTAGGATTATTCCCATCCCCAGACTGATTTTGAGCTATGGCTCTTTTCAGTGAAGAGCTAAGGCATGAGATTCAGAATATTAACTTAAGCCAAGCTCCTCACTGAAGAGAGTCAAAGCTCAAAAACAGGCTGGAGATTGGAACAATTTTAGGTAAAGATTTCAAATGCTTTCTCTTGTGGCATTTATCATAAAAAAAGCTTGTTTAGAGCTATTAGCATGCTGTTTATTTATTACATATTGGTAATGCAATATATAGGTCATGTGATATTGAAGCAGTCAGATCTGAGTTCGATCCTAGCTTCATGACATCTAGCCATAAGCCCATTTCAAACCCTAGTACTAACCTTAAATTTTCGATGCAAAGGGGCTTTATACAGTCAATCCATGCTAGTTTTCTTAAAGACAAACTATTTTATAAATATATGTTAAAATTAATTCGTTTGAGTTTAAATTAATCGATGCTATTAATAAATTCATGATAAAATTATTCATGAATTTATATATATTACAACTGCGTGGATTGTGCGTATATATTTATAAATATTTAAATATATATAATTGTTCAAAAGTTTCATTGTGTCAGGAATGTCTAATTTTACTTTAAATAATTTGTTAAAATTTTAGTGATTAAAAGCTACATTCTTTCGATAAGCTTTCAGATGTTCCCTTTTCAAAACAATGGTTAAAGTTTTAATAATTAGAAAAAAAGATAAGTATTTAAAATGTAAGGATTTCCTAATTAAAATCATTTTTCTGATTTTAAGAATTCATTTTCTAATTAGAAAATGAATTCAAGTTAATGAATTTGAAAGCCTTATCAAAGGAATGTATTTAAAAACAACTAGTAAATTTTGTAACATTGATAATGAAAGAAGCGCTAGCCCGAAGGCATCAGATACAGTATAAATAGCTCTGAAAAGTTTGGAGAAGGGAGAAGTCATCTTTGTTGTAGAGAAGTGCCATTAAACTCTGTGCATTTTAAAAATCATGAATTTAAATAGTGTTTCGATCATGGTGAAGGGCTAAAACATCAGGAATCTGGCTACGGTTTCTGAAGTCCCCTGAAAATCTTCAATGAAGCTGCTAAATCCTTTCTGGACCAATCAGCTGCCAAAATCATGATAAATCAATAAAATGCTGTTCAAGTAATCGACCAAATGCATGCCTATATTTTACCAATTCGGATGTGTAAACTAAGGAACCAGCCCCGGAAGAAATGGTAATATATTTCCATAATGAACCGTAACTTTCTGGCCAGTTTCAAACTTTACTTTACACTCCCTTTAAGAGCTCTTTTCATTCTTTAATGTAAATCTGTACAAAACTTTCTTTTATTTATGCTTTTTAAATTCATAGTAATTCTCCCAATCTCTAGTCCTTAGATTTAATTTTCCTTTCTTACGATGGTGGTTCATTTACTATATTATATATATTTATCATGTAACTTATTAATGTTGTTTATTTTTAATTATATGCCAATAATCCTTTGACTCGATGAGCTCCTTTGTTCCATTTGCTTTATGTAAATAATATAATATTAAGTCTAATCGTAATTCTCGCCCATTAGAACTAAATTTATACGTTCTATTAATCATTGAGTCGAAAGAAATTATTAAATGTTTACTATTTTTATAATTGGCTAATAATAAATTATTAGCTCCATTTCTAATCTATGCCCAGCTATTTTCTCGTATTCACCAATGCGTATTTATTCATATATAACGTTAACATGTTTTTTTTTGCAAAAGGGCCAATAAAGGAATCAAATAAATATATTCTAATTCAATTTCTGTTACTTTCTATTAAGATTCAGGGAGAGCACGATGTTTGGGGCATAACTAATATAATTTTATAAATGCTTTAAATAATGTTAGTTAAAAGCTCGTTTGACTTTAATTAATTTGATCAAGTCATCACATAGAGCATTCTATAATAAATTGGGTTTTATTATTCAAATGGTGACTATTAAGTCATCATCTTCGAACATTGCTGACATTGGGAAATCTTTCCACTCCATAGGTTTGTCGATGGTTATATTACTGATATTTTAATTATAGAGGAAGAAAGCACTTCCTCCCCCACTTATATTATATTTGGTACACCAAAGGTTCATAGTTATATCTCAGTCTGGCTTTCCTCGTGTTCTCCATCTACTTAAAGGGCAGTAAGACTTGTGTTACACAAGCCACCATACTACTTAAACCACCGACCAGTGATTATCTTTTCTTTTTATTTATAGCTCATAATTCGTCAGCACCATTACCTTTCTGTTCCAGTAAAGCCCGTTCTGATGCTCGTAATTCATCATGAAGTGATTTCAATTAAAGTTGAACAAATTCTTAGTTATCTCAAATTAAGTAAGTTTTCTAATAAAGGTTAAAATCTTGCTCTTCATGAATGGATTTGCGAATGTGAAAATAAATCTCACATTCTTTATAAAATAAGAATCATAATTTCTGTCACCACTGAATACCTTTATCTGCCTTTATTTTCTTGTTGGGGGCATAGACAGATAGAATTCCATAATATTGTGCAATACTTGTTGGCATATAATAGGACCTGCAATCCTTATTATAATTATAAACTCTGTTTAAGGCTAGAGGTGATCAATAAAATCATCATTTAAAATTGAACAAAACTATTACTAGTATTATTAAATATTTTATTATCACACTTGGTTTCTTAAGTTTTTTATTCAATAATTATTTAATGTTAAGGCTCGCTGTCTGTGTTGGCAACCCGAACATATACATATGATTCGATTTAAAATTATCTTTAGTTAATTTATTATCCGATATTAGTGTCAGTTCAGGGGTCTCTAATCCTCACCAACCATTGAGCTAGTTCCTTGGTGCATAGCACTGTGCTGTCAACTTAGATCATCCATTGATCTGAGCTGGTGAGTTGGGTTTGAATTCAGTTTGGTTCAGCTGAATTTGGATCCAACTTGCAGTTTAGGTAGTGGACATTTTTTGACCAGTACAATATATGACTTGTTTTCATTAATATATATATATATATATATTACTAATTGACAATCCTGAGATTAAATAAGTTGTCTCTATTAACCTATACAAAAGCACTTATTGCTTTGGGTTTTACTGAAATAAAAATCTTTTTTATAAATGTGAAAATACAGGAGATTAACATCTTCCTTGTCATCCAACAAATAAGAATTAATCTTATCAAGGAAGATTTTAGACTTCTGCATTATCTTTATTTCTATTTTTTATTAAATTAAAAATCCATAAAATGATGTAATTCAACATATAAAACTGTCTGGAGAAGATTAATGATGATTATCAGGATATCAAGGTAGATGGTAGCCTTTTTATTCTCACATCTATAAAAATTGCTTTTTGGGTTTAAATTTTTATAAGAACTTGGGTTTGAAGTAAGAGAGGATCCTTTTACTTTACCAGAACTCAAAAATGGGCTATTTTATAAGTCATTAGAGAAAACTTGTTTAACTTCAGAATTTTCAATTTGTAATTGATGGTTTCATGGCAATATCAAAAATGTAAAGTTATCTCTTTGCAGACATATGCTTCCATTTGATGGCAACCTTTTATTTAGGTACTTACAATTACAGCTCATACTGAAGTGAAAGAATATTGCAAGAATTGGAAATTAAAACTGTCTCATAGTAAATGGGACATTATTGGAATTTGTAAAGTTAAAAGAAAAGGTGAAAAGACAATTGGTTTAAAAAGGGTTTATGTACTGTATTATAAAAGAACAAACATTGGAAGTACATGTGGAGTAGGATTCATTATATATAAAAAGTAAAAGAACAGCATTGTGGAGATTGATGGTATATCAGACAGAGTGGCAAGATTAGTTATTCAACTTAATAGCAGATACCAAATGCAGATAATTCTAATTTATGCTTCAACAAGTACTCATTGTGATAAAGAAATAGAGGATTTTTATATGGATGTATAAAAAGCTTTTGATCAGAACAAACAACAATTTCAAATTTGCCATGGAAGACTTTAATGCTAGAATTAGTAAACAGTTAAAAGATGAAAGTGCTGTAGGTAAATTTGGTTATTGTGATAAAAATGAGAGAGGATATAGACTTGTGGAGTTTGAAAAAAAGGAAAAACTTTATATTGTGAATTATTTTTTTGAGAAAAATGTTAGATGCAAATGAGCATTGAAACATCCAAATGAACAGCAGAATTGGATTATATTTAGATTACCAGGAAATATGTATTTCAAGATTGTAATGTTTTTAATATATTCAACACAGGAAGTGATCATTGATTAGTAAATTGTAAAATACATGTTAAAGTAAAATTAAATAAAGTAAAAAATATTAGAAAAACAATATTCACAGTTGATACTCCTAATCTTCAGAAACATTCCAATAAATTTGAATTAGAACTTGCAAATCATTTTTAAATATTAACAGATTTTTAACACATTTCAAATTTGAATGAATTCAATAAGAAGATAACTGATACACTTTTAAAAACGCTAACAAAAATAGCTGATACAAAAAAGCAGTAATTGACCAGTGAAATTTCTTCTGAGACAAGACAATTTATGAAGAAGAGAATGAATATGAAAATATTTATAAATAAGCATTAAAAAGACTTGAATATCTTAAATTTTGTAAAGTGATGTGAAAAACAGTTAATAATGATATAAGAAAGTATAATTGTGAACTAGCAAGGAAATATATAGAAGAGAATAAAAGTCTCAAGAATGTAAAACAACGTCTTGGTATTGATAGGAAACTTATTTCTGCAACAACAAAAAAAACCAGATAGAACTATTACTAAAAAAGAAATGATATCATGAAATGTGTAGAAGAGTTCTATCAAGAATTATATAGGAAAATTATCTCCCATAACTAAATATATCTTCTAAATTTTCAGAATTTTAAATGAAAAAGTAAGACATTGCAATTAAATTTGTGAGGAACATAAAAGCCCCAGGTAATGAAGAAATTATAATCAATATCTGAAATAGAAATTTTTTTGGTAAAGTTATATACCAAATGTCTAAATAATAAAGATGTACCAAATAATTGGAAGCATACAGTATTAATATTAATGTTCAAAAAAGATGATAAAGAAGATATTAGAAATTACAAACCTATCAGTTTTTTATCAATTCGTTACTAAATTTTTGCCAAAATAATTACAACTCATCTATAGCAATTTTTGGATTTTATCCAACAAAAGAACAACCTGGATTTAAAAGTGATTTAGTACAGTAGATCACATCCAGGTATTGAGAAAAGTTATAGAAAGATCCAATGAATATGAGTTGCCATTATCCTTTGAATTTGTAGATTATGAAAAGGTATTTGATTCTATAAGCATTTCTTCAGTATTAAAGCATTATGATCATCAAGGTATAAATCCAGGATGTTGTCATATTCTGAAGAATATTTATAAATATGCAATAGCAACAATTAGATTACATAATGATACTAGGAAGATTAACATTGAGAAGGGTGTCCATCAAGGTGAATCCATAGCTCCAAAACTTTTTATAGCAATTTTGCAAGAAGTATTTTGTGGATTAAAATGGGAAGCTAAAAGATAAAAGTAAATGGTGATTATTTAAATCATCTAGATTTTGCAGATGGTGTAGTTGTTTTTGCAAATAATGCTTTAGAGCTTCAAGAAATGTTGCAAGAGTTATCAAATAAAATTAAGCAAGTAAGATTAAAAGTAAATGTTAAAAAGACTAAAATAATGTTCAATACATTTTTTCAAAAGATGTATATAAAGATTGGTAATGATGAGTTAGAAGAAGTTAACAACTACAAATACCTTGATCAAATTATTATTAGAGATGGAAACATAATGGATGAAATTAATTATACAATTAACCTTGGTTGGATTGTTTTTGGTAGGAATGTCTCTGTATGTTTTACCAGTTCTTACTTATAGATCTGAAACTTGGACATTTAACAAAAGAGCAATATAGAAACTTCAGCCCACTCAAGGAAGTATGGAGAGATGGATGTTAGGAATAAGAAAAAGAGATTGAAAATGAAATACATGAGTGAGAGAATAAGCAAGTGTTATTGACATCATTGAAAGAATTAAGAGACTGAAATTGAGTTGAGCTGAACATATTGTTATAAGGGATGATAATAGATGGACAGTTGAAATTTTAAACTGGATTCCAAGGGATTGCAAAAGATCTAGAAAGAGACCACATGTGAGATGAATAGCTGAAATAAGGAAATGTGCTGGGATCATGTGGAGAAGAGAGGTTAGTGATCAGAAAAGTTGGATTAAACATGGAGAGACCTTCATCCTATAGTGGATTGATAATGGTTAAAAATGGTAATGATGATGAGACATACTGTTATTTTTATACAAATTGTATTGCCTTGTATTCTCTTTCATTTATGTCTCCATAATCAAATTTAACCTATATTATCCTATTTGTAGCTGCTGTTTCAGCTAAGAACTATCATACTTTTGAAAAGAACTATCACAGTGTTTTAAAACTTATTACACTTCTGAGAAAAGAGACTATAGTGGTTTAAGAACTATTACACTTATGATAATAAAGACCATTTTGATCTTAAACAAAGTCCAACAATGTACTGTTTAATATCAGATAATTTCTTTCAATTTATGCAATTTTTTTTTTAATCTGAAAATAAAGTCATCATTGAATGTGAGCCTTGTTTCATTGTGTGATTCTTGTTTTTAGACATCTCTCTCTTTAGTCATTAGCTACTATTTTAGCTGATAACTTCCCAACATCCAGGATATGTTGGATTTAATTCATTATTGTTTGACATAATTTTTTGGGGCTTAGGCTCAAAAGTAAAAATCTGTCAACTTACCACCCTGGACAATATCATTACTGTAAAAATATTATTATTAATAATTTTAAGGAGTAACTACTTCAAATGTAATAAATGACAAAATAGATTTTTTTTAAATTTTTATTTTACTAAATTGACAATCTATCCAAGAACATTTAGTTTCATTAATACACCAAATTACTTTTGTTCTAACCTTCACATGGCATATAAATAATAACAAGATAATAATAGAAAAAGTGAAATATTTTTTAGTTCCTAGTAAGTTCTTTATTATATACATCCATATTACTCAGCATAGGGAATTTTGAACTTCGTTAATTTTATATATTATGGTAAAAATTAAATAAATAAATTAAATGTCCTTTTATATGATTTCTAGGTATAGAAGTAGATATGATTACACTTGGTCTGTATCTCATCTTATTCCAATCAGTATCAATCTATTGCAGGGTGAAGGTCTTTCCAAGCTCAATTCATCTCCAATCTCTAGCCTCTCTTTTCCACATCATGCCAGTACACTTTCTTATTCCATTCATCTATCTCACATGTGGCCTCTTTTTAAGTCTTTTACAATCTCTTGCAATCCAGTTTAGATTTCAAATGTCCATCTATTATCATCTTTTCTAGAAATATGTCCAGTCCAACTCTACTTCAGATTCTTAATGCTTTCAATCACGCCAATAATACCCATTTGTTCTTTCATTCGTGTATTTTGTTTTTGATTTCTTCTTGTTATTCCTAATATGCATATCTTCATATTTCATTGTTTGCTTGTTTGTTAAGTGTTCAAATCTCAAATCCATAACTAAAAACTGGCAAAATACATTTATTAAAAATCTTCCTTTTCAAACACATAGTCATATTTCCTTTTAATATCAAGTTATTTCTACTAAAAGCACTCCAATCAAGTTTAATTCTATAATTTGACCAAATTATTTGTAGTTGTTAATTTCTTCTAGCTCATCATTACCAATATTTATTTCCACCTTTTGAGAAAATGCATTGAACATTACTTTAGTCTTTTTAACATTTAATACAGCATTGTTCCAATCATCTGGTACATTTCATTTTAGACATTTTGTATATAACTTTGCCAAAAATGTTCTATTTCTTCTCCTGTTTCTTGCATAATATCAATTATAATTCCATCATTATCTGGAGCTTCTCCCTTCTTCATAAATTTAATTGCATGTCTCACTTCTTTATTTAAAATTCTGGCAATTTAAAAAATATAGTAGTTGTATGAGGTAATTTTCCTTGTTCTTTATTGCTATATAATTCTGATAGAACTTTTCTACCCATCTCATCATATCATCTCTCTTTGTAATAATAGTTCCATCTTTTCTTATGTCATTTTATACACTTGAGATCTTTATTTTCTTCTATAGCTTTCTGTGCTAGTTCACAATTATATTTTCTTATATCATTTCAACTCTTTTTCACACTACTTTACAAAATTTGAGATATTCAATCCTTCTTAATGCATGATTTTTATATATTTTCATATTCCTTCTTTTCTTCATAAATAGTCTTGTCTTGGAAAAAATTTTACTGGTCAATTGCTCCTTTTTTTTGTACCAGTTATTTTTGTTGTAGTTTTTAAAAGGGTATCAGTTATCTTCCTATTAAATTCATTCAAATGTGAATTATGTTCAAAATCTATTAATATTTGAAAACGATTTGCAAGTTCTAATTCCAATTCATTGGAATGTTTCTGAAGATTAGGAATATCAACTGTGAATATTGTTTTTCTTAATAATTTTTTCTTTCTAGTTTTACATTAACATGTATCTTACAACTTATTAATTGATGATCACTTCCTGTGTTGAATATATTAAGAACAATACAATCTTGAAATTCATATTTTCTGTTAATCAAAATATAATCCAATTTCATTGTACTTTCATTTGGATGTTTCCATGTCCATTTGCATTTAACATTTTTTTCAAAAATATAATTCATAATATAAAGTTTCTCTTTTTCCGCAAACCCCACAAATCTATCACCATAACTAAATTTACCAATAGCACTTTCATCTTTTAACTTTTTACTAATTCTAGCATTAAAGTCTTTTCAATGACAAATTTTTAAATGTTGTTTGTTCTGATTAAAAGTTTTTTGTACATCCATATAAAAATTCTCTATTTCTTCATCACAATGAGAACTCGTTGGAGCATAAATTAGAATTATCTGCATTTGGTATCTGCTATTAAGTTGAATAACTAATCTTTCCACTCTATCTGACACACCATCAATCTCTACAATGTTGTTCTTCCACTTTTTATTTATAATGAATCCTACTCCACTTGTACTTCCAATGTTTGTTCATTCGTAATACAGACACGTCCATTTTTTAAGTCAACTGTCTCTTCTCCTTTTCTTCTAACTTCACAAAGTACAATAATGTCTCATTTAATATGAAACAGGTCTTCCAATTCTTGCAATCTTTCGTCACTTTAAAGTGATCTACAGTTGTAAGTACCTAAATAAAAGGTTGCCATCAAATCAAGCCTGGGTCTTCAATCAGGCAGTCTAATGTGTAAACTGTGCATTTTATATGGATATAGTGTAATTATTTAACATTTTAAAAATATTGTCACAAATAAAGTATTTACATAAATAAGGGGTGTTTATTGTTTAATTTCTTAATTTACACGAATAAGATTGAGCAAAAGCTAAGAATAATGAGATGGCGGAGTGTTAGAAAATTTTAATGCAAACGTAAGTCTAATTCTTCGAAAATTAGAGCTAGAGTTGGAAACTTGAAAAGGGTATTTTTTTTTTTTTCTGATTTTGCCGAAGCTGCATAAAATAGATGATAATATATAGAGTGAAATAGAGATACATTTATCTGCATATTTTTTTAATTTAAATTGAGTAACTTTTAAACTCAATTCATTATTAAAATAAAAAATCATCGATTTGACTAAAACTGTATTTTAAGCTCTTTATAATTATTATTAGTATAATAGAAACAGACGTATTTAAACAATATATTTTTTAATAATTATATCTATAAATGTTAACATTATTCCCCGGTTACCACTGAGAAGAAATATGTGGAACTAATATTAATCAACGACGTTTTCTTAAACAATCGTTCTTTAAATAATAAAAGATCTTTGTTGTTGTTGGCGTTAGAGAGGGATTATCCTAGCTTTCCACATGGTTTCCTAAGTGGTTATATTTCCATGATGACCATTTGAAAAGATGTTGCCATAGAAATGAGAAACAGGCAGTTCCGCCTTTGAGAAAAACTTATGGTGATTGACGTAGAGCAATCTGGTATGCTAATTCAAAGAACAATAGTAAGAGACCCTTGTGCGCTGGACTCCAGCCGACCAAATAATGTTAATGGCTGTGATTCTCCGGACATCTTGACTATGAACCCTAATATTAATTAATTAGTCTCCCTAGGTGCAATACTTTCGTGGGATCAGACCACACTGTAAAGACAAATTTTTAAGACTGTAATATCCAAAAAGTCTATTCATAGTGCATAATTAAAAGACTTCCTTTGTGAAATAGTTTTAAAGTTAATAAAATATAAACGCTTGTTTGTATTTGCTTAGAGCAAGAACTTTATATATGTATAATGTACTAATAAAAACTAATTTTTAATTGGGCAGTTCATCTTTTTCTAATAGTAAAAAAAATTTTAACTTGACAGTGTAAAATTATATTTTTCAAAAGGGAAAAGGTACGTATTTTTTATTTTAGGCCAACAACTTTTATTTTTCTGATTAAAGCGCTTTTAATAAAGTAATGAAATTCTTTCTCGTAAATAAAAGTCTATGTATTAAGAAAATTTATATTGTTTTTGATTTTGTAAATTTTTATAATTATTTTAATTAAGTAGTAAATTTCACAATTACATAACTCGAAGCCTTAAATATTGTAGTGTTTAGTGACTTGGCCTACCGAGTCAGGATTCGGGTTGAAGTATGTATTCTTTAATAAACTCGTATTTATTTATTTTGTATGTAGTCAGCTCACAATTATCAACTAATAATGATTGGTAAATACATATTTAGTTATTTTAAAGTAAAAATTATTTGGTCCTTGTGAATTTTTAAAGGCATTTCTTTTTTTTTTTTTTAAATGTCAGAGGATTAAAGGGACGGGGGGGGCAATACAGCATAAAACAGATTCTAACACCATATTTACTATTTTCACTGTTGTGCAGACGTCAAGGACATTTATACATAGATCATATATATTTTTGAATATTCATGATTGTATTATTTAGGCAAATAATATGATGCTTTGACAATCTGTATGGTTTTTGATGGGTGATATAATAGTTTGATAAAAGCATCAAATTTTATATATATAGTAATTGTTTAGTACATGTAAAACAATAACCAAAGATTTAAGCGTTTTAACTTGTTTATGGTTGAAACTCATTGATTTCCCCTATCTAACTTGGAATCGTTTACTAGTAGCTCAGAATTGCTCGATTTTTCGTCGGTATTACAATTATAGGATGACAGTAGAGGCTCCATTCCTTATATGTGTTACTTTTTGTTTAGGATAGAGATATATCAAGAGTTATATACGGTATATATATATATATGCATGCACATAGTGTACACACAACATTTATTATAATTTTCTCTCAAAATAAAATAATTATGATCAGGGGTGATGCATTTAAGTGTACAGGTTGTTCATCATACATTGCAGTAATTAAGGAATCCCAGAATTATATTTATAATGTCCATATAGTATATCTGGCTAAATTAATGCAGACATGATATTTCCATAGTTGCAATTTTCAAGATTGACAGAAATAACTAAAATTTTGCATGCACAAATCTAAATATTAGTGATTTAATTCATCTACTGATCAGGACATCAACACCTGAAGAAGAGAGAAAATAATATCAATGAAAACCTTATGTTCCATGTTAACATGTAAGCTATTACTAAGAATTGAATATATATTTAAAAAGGTGTAAATGAAACTTAAATTTTTCTAAACATATTGAACAACTTTGACTAAAATATCAAAATAAATAAATTTCCATCATCCTAAATTTTCAGGTTAGGACAGAATAGGCTAATTAGTTAGAACATCACCTTAAATTTAATATTCATAAATGCTAGCTGACACTGGTTAGACCACCAACATCTAAAAAAAAAAAATACTTGCAATATTGTATCTTATCCTAGCATGAGTTCAATTACTAACAATTGCATGTATTTAGAAAATGCAAATAAAGTTTGAATGCTTCTAAAATTCATTTAACATTTTCAATTAGATGATACAAATTGTTCAATATGTAACTAAAATAAATGGTAGCAACACAAATTTTTAAACAAACACTAAGAACTCAGTATGGATCCAATACAATATCAAAATTTAGGCATTATGAAAACTGGCAATAAAAAAAAATCAATTAACTTTTCTAAGCAAATGTAAATCTGAAGGGATTGTCTTTAAAAATATGCAACTAAAACCTCCAATTCATATTCAAATAGTTGAAAATATCACTCAGATAGCAAAAGAGATTCTATTAAAAGAACAAATAAATGCCCTAAGCTTTTTCTAAAATCAACCATTATGTTTAATTAGTAACATAAAATGTTTACTAAAAAAATTAACTTAATAATGTACACTTCACAAGAGTTTTTCAATTAGTAGCAAAGACATATTCTAAACTATATATAAAAAATAAAAAATCCCTAAAAAGAAAATTACAATACCAAATAACTTAGATGCTACATCAACTAAAAACCTGAATTTCCAATATCTTGCTTTTGCTGAAACTTCTGTTCTGAAAAGAAGATTAAATTTTAGAATCACGTAATCTAATATCACTTTATTAGATAAAATGGCAGCAACTGATAAATTTGATAATTTGTTGGACTATTTCCATTATCTTTTATTAAATATTGAATGACTACAAACATTTGAAGAAAAGTAGGGACTAATATCACTTAAAATGTTGTCCAATCTACTAACCTGTGTCATCCTTACTAACAGTTGTTTGTATTTGGAAAAGTTTAAATAAAGTTGAAAATTTTCTAGACATTTGACATTTAATGGTAGATGATTGAAATAGTCCAACATATTATCACATCTAAAATACCATCATCACAAACTTTCAGGAAAACTGGTGAATTCATTCAAAAATTGTCTTGTAAAGAATAAAAGAATATGAGAAGAAGCTATTAAACATTTTAAACTAGACAAATCTATAACTAACTCTCTTTACTGATAAAAACATGTTATAAGTTAAATGAATACTATTGATTATGACAATAAAATAAAAGAGCTTCTCATGATAGACCTATACAAAAAAATGGCAAGAAATTCTATATTAGCTACAAAAAAGCATTACTCAGTATCACTAATATTTCACCTGATTCTGAAAAAAGGAAAGTAATAATATATTTCAGCCAAAGTCTACAAATTTATGTTTTACATAAAATCTACAACTACATTTCATTAAGACCTATTATTCTAAAAATAAACATAATAGAATCTGCAAAAAAGTTTTCTTAAGATTATGGATTTTTGGAATATATGACAAAGTCCTTTGTCTGGGATTCTAAGTATTTTGTGGAGTTAATAAAAACATGAAATTAGAAAGAACTGATGTCATAATAAGTTTTTATGTCAAACATTTTTTTAATAAATGTGTTTATTGCTGAAACATTGTCTATCATAAGAAAAAGATTAACTGATGATGGTAATACAAATCAAAACTTTTTCCATGAATAGTATAATGGAAATTTTAACATTTTGCATAGCAATATTTTTTTTCAATGTTACACTGAATTTTTTTTTAAAAAGCAAGGAATGCCTAGAGATTCACTACATTAAACTTTTAATTCTGATTGAAATATAAAAATGGGATTGTATTATTATTCTAAAATTGAGTGAAATAAATTTGTTCAAAAGCTCACCTAAAGAGAAAATATACAAAGAGTTTAAAGAATTGCAGGCCTACAACATTCCTAACCAATCATTTCATTTTTTCATCCAAATTATTTATGCAAATAAAAGAATCAATTCTATTTATCTCAAATAAAAGAATCAATTCTACTATCTCTTAGTTAACTGTGCATCATTAAAATTGTGATCTTTTTATTTCTCTCTTTTGTTTGCATAATCACTCTTTTGTTTCAACTATTATACAGAATTGTGACTAACTGAATATTTATACAGCTTATAAATGAATTAAACTTTTTCTATATATACAAAATGTTATGTATATGATACTGACCTATCACATTTTGTAAGTGGCTGATGCAACTATGCTTGGATAATAAAAGTGTCATAATTTTATTCCCTATTTTACCATTTAAAAGTTTTGAAGATTGTTTTAATTTTGGCTGTTATACAAAATTGCAAATAATGTTGCATTTATAGAGCTTACAAATAAATTTCTTAATAAAAATAGGTGTTATGAACAGGGCTGGGGAAAGGTGGTAAGCAAGGTAAGCAAGACATGAGAATAATGATACAAGAGAGATGCAGAAACAGTGCAGAATTAAGAATATACTTATTTTTGTTCTGAATTTTATAATAAATAATCACTTCTTGAAATATAATTTGTCAATTATAATTTTTTACGGTTTGTTTTTCTCTTATGATATTCTCAGTTATGTCTTCTTATACTGGATATTTCAAATTATGTTGTTATTTGATGCAAAAATGGAACAGTCTGTTTTACTATTAATATCTATGCCATATATATATATAATAATGATGGTTATTTTGAAATTGTAAAATAATAATAAACATAACTTCAAAATTTTTATTGACTTATAAAAATAATATCCTGAATTTACTATATCAAACAAAATTTTAAAAAAAATCCGAGATGTCTGCTCATATTTTTTATAGCATTTGAAATTCTTGTAGTAATTTTATTTTAGTTTTAAAAACACCATACTTTTAAAAAAAAGGGCAATACATTAATAAAATGCATAATATTGTGTATGTGTGGATAAATTAATTAAAATAGAATCAATTAAAACAATATTCATATTAGTGTACACATAATGGTGACAAACTTTTAATATAATAATTAAATTTGTCAATGTGTGTGTGACTGTTTATGTTTCTCTGATATATTTAAATATAAAACAACATCACTTTAAAATATTTAGGTAAAGTTATTTAAAATCTAAACACAGTTTTAAAATTAATTGAATTATACTATGAATAAGTAAGAAATGACTAAAACTAGAGAATTTCATTTCTTAGAATATCACTAATTATCTTCTTATTTTTAAAAATGAAAAAAAAAATGATGCTGTGAATGACTTAAAGTTTAACATGTTAATGGATAGATTCAAAAGATAAAATTTCATCATCATTTATTGTTCTAATAGGAATTAGCTTCTCACTTCTCCATGATTTTTTCTTTATACTTCTCTGTGATTTTACAATTAAAGCACCTAAGGTTTTCAATTTTTTTTTTTTTTAAAAAAAAAAAACATTCTAAAAGATTTCTCTGAGATAAAAATAATTGAAACACTTTAGATTATAAAGGATATTTATTTTTACTTATTATATAAAGGCTATAGTTGCTTGAAAATTCTTATAAGAGAAAAGCTGGAGTAAAAAAAGAGGTTCTACAAACAATATAATTTAAATTAGATATATTATTATTATTATTTGTATATTGATGACTTGGTATGTAATTTATTTGGAGATTATTAATTAATGTTAATGTAGATATATTAAAGACTGTATGGTAAATAATTATATAATTAATTATTTTTGTCAACTATAAATAAACATGGTGAAACTTATTTTTAAAAAAAAATTAAAAGAATGTTTCAATCTACAAATTCATTTAATTTAGCAACAATGATAATAATAAAGACATAAATAAAAAGGAATTGTATGAAGAACTATGTCATTTAAAAACTTATTTTTAAGCGAATTATTTCAATTCAAAAATCCATTGGATGTTCTAAGTTATATTCATGAAAATGATTTGACCATTTCGTTCTCAAATTTGAGCATATCATTAAAAATATTATTAATCCTACAAGTATAGCTGGTGGAGAGAGATCCTTTTCGAAGTTAAAAACCATAAAAAATTATTTTAGTTCAACAATGACACAAGAGTGGTTGTTAAATTTGTAAAATGATAGCTACTGAGAATGAAATATCATCATCATCTTCAACAACCATTATCAATCCACTGCAGGATAAAGGTCTCTCCTAGTTCAGTTCATCTTCTCTTATCTTTAGCTTCTCTTCTTCACATCACCCCTGCACACTTTCTTATTTCATCCATCCATCTCACATGTGATCTTTTTCTTGGTCTTTTACAATCTCTTGGAATCCAGTTTAATAGTTCAATTGTCTGTCCATATATTATCATCTCTTCTAGCAATATGTCCAGCCCAACTCCAGTCTTTTAATTTTTTCATTGAGGTCAGTAACAACTGTTTATTCTCTTATCCATATATTGTGTTTTCGATCTCTTCTTGTTACTCCCAACATGCATCTCTCCATACTTCTTTGAGTGGTCTGAAGTCTTTATATTGCTCTTCTATTAAGTGTTCTAGTCTCAGATCCATAAGTAAAAACTGGTGAAACACATTTATTAAAAACCTTTCTTTTCAAACACATAGGCATATTTCATTTTAATATCAAATTATTTCTACCAAAATCACTCCAACCAAGTTTAATTCTATGATAAATTTCATTCATTATGTTTCCATCTGTACTAATAATCTGACCAAGGTATTTGTAACTGTTAACTTCTTCTAACTCATCATAATCAATCTTTATTTTCATATTTTGAGAAAATTCATTAAACATTACTTTAATCTTTTTAACATTTATCTTTAGTCCTACTTTCCTACTTTCATCTGATAACTCCTGCAACATTTCTTGCAGCTCTAAAGCATTATTTGCAAAAAACAACTACATCATTTGCAAAATCTAAATGACTTTAATAATCTCCATTCACTTTCACTCCTTTAGCTTCCCATTTTAATTCACAAAATACTTCTTACAGCACTGCTGTAAAAAGTTTTGGAGATATGGAGTCACTCTGTCTTACACCCTTCTCAATGTTAACTTTTCCAGTATCATTATGTAAACTAATTGTTGCTGTTGCATTTTTATAAATATTCTTTAAAATATGACAATATCCTGGATCTATACCTTGATGATCTAATGCTTTAATCACTGAAAAAATGTTTATAGAATCAAATGCCTTTTCAATATACAATACTCTAAATGCTGATGATAATGTATATAAATTCAGTTCTGTAAAATCTCAAAAAGTAAATTTATAATTATGTAATAATTAGAGGAAATTTAAATGTAGACCTTCAAACTCCTTTCAACTATCATGCCATCTTATATACCCAATCCACATGACCACATACATGTGAAAAAGGTGAATGATTGTCAATTTACATATTTCATGCTAAATTAGAACTCATCAGTTGGTCCAAATAATCACTTGCCACACATATATACAATCAGTGATTTATATTAAGATGGCAAATCTTCAAACTTTAATGGACAGGCTTCAAACTTCTCCATCCTTCAACTGTTGCATTAATTATATAAGATGAAGTGAATAGCTGAAGGGAGCTTGGAAATCTGGGTTCAAATACTTTCTAATTGCATCTAAATTTCAATATATGCAATATACTTGTATTTAAAATATAACAGATTCAGCCTGAATTATCTCTATCAATATTCTGTGTATTTAAATGGACAGATTAAGGTCCTACATATGAGGGGTCAGAGTGACAAGTCAACATGGGTATGACAATAATATTGGCATCAACAAGAGTATTGAGCATTCCATCATATGGAGTTGAAGAATTGGTAGGTGGAAAAGACAAGCCTGTCTAATAAAGTTTGAAGCTCTTCTATCTTAATATAAACTGAGCACTGATTGTATTTGTATATATATATATATATGGGAGATGATGATACTGATTGTATTTGTATATATATATATATATGGGAGATGATGATCTGGTCCAATTGATGAGTGCTAGTTCAACACAAAATATGTATGTTGAAGATCATTTATCTTTTTACATGTATGTGGTCATGTGTGCCGGTTATATAAAATGGAGTGGATAGCTAAATGGAACTTGAAAGTCTTTGTTCAAATACCCTCTAATTACATCCAAAGTTCAATATATATAATATACTTGTATTTAAATTATGTAATAGTAATTCTTTTTCATTGTTATCTTTAATAAAACATTAAAACTTTGTTTGAAGGGGGGTGGTGCCAATCACTGTTTTGCATAATGGCACTGATGATCTTTCTTCCAGCCCTGGATGTGAATACAATATTGATTTACTACATTGCGTTATAAGACGTAGCTGACGCAATCATGCTCTAATTAAAATTAGTCTTTGTTTTTTTTTATTTCTTTTTTTAAAAAAATTTTTATCATAGAATTTTAAATGTTTTAATTTCAATAATCATCTAGAAATTGCAAATAAATGGGACAGTTTGCAGATAAATTAAACATCTTCACAAAATAATGTATTTAGGATTCTGTACTCTTTGACTATATGTTTTCAATTTTTTTTCGACTAACATAATAGTTACCTTTCTTTAGAAGTTACAAATATATTTTTTCTAATGTTTTTTTTTATTATTTTGAAAATGGACTTTTGTGTCATAGAATTGCTACTTTTTTAATTTTATATATTGTTTAACAGTTGAAAATTAATATGTCTTGCAAATATTTACATTACAGGTTGATAAACACATTTTAGACTGATTTTTTTAATATATACAACACACTAAGATTTGTAGACTTTGCAAATATTTTTATGACTTCATGTTGGCAGAATTAAATTTGCTTGTTAAATAAAAGGTTTAAAAATTATGCAGTTCAGAATAATGGTAACATAGATAAAATATTCCATGTTAATATTACTTTAGCAATATTTTTAAAAATTAATATTGAAGTGGTGTGTATCTGTAAGCAGATATACTTACTTCATGCTTATTTAAATCAATCTATCTCCTATGGTATGTATATAATTTAGTATTAATATCCACATACATTAGTAATAGGTGTGTGTGTGCATGCATAATATTGCATCATTTTCTAAACCTAAAAGTTGATCGTTTAAATCATATGATTTCATTTTAAAAAAATTACATTTTATAAAAGTTAGAATCAATTAAAGAAAAAATGTTAAAATATTTTATACAATGGGAGAAAAGCAGGTAGCTATTAAGGAAGGGAGCATAAGTGACATAGTTCTCTACCTATACATATCATCAACTAAAATAGTTACAGTTGAAAATCTTTAGACACTTTAAGGTTGTAAATAAAAAATAAAATGCAAAAAACATGATCCATTCACATGACATAGAAAGAATGAGGACGCAAAGAGTTGATGGATAGCAATTAGAGTCAAGGGTTTGAAATCCATTAAGTAGACTCATGAGATAACTGCCAGGTGTAACACAGAATATATAAGCATTGAAAGGGGCATTGTTTATTAGTCTTCCATTAATATTTTAGAATTCTTCCATTAATATTTTAAAATTTGTCTTCCATTATTATATTTTATAATTCTTCTATTATTATTTCAAAATTATTCAAAAGTCATTTTAAAAATCTAGAAGATATATTTTTGTTATCCTATCTAAGAAGTAGAAGAATAATAAATTATGTCAATTGTATCTACCATCATAAGTGAGTAGTTGGGAGTCAGCTTCACCAAGGTCATCGGTGAAGTTTGACATTCCAAAAAGTTCCATTAAGATGTAAAACAATGCTCATCTGACCATTGTAATGCAAGCCTGAAGATCAATCCACCTACACATCCAATGAAGTCTTGAAGTCAATACTTTATTGCCGGTAAAATGTTTTAATTTATCCAAAGCTGTAACTGTAACTCAATTGTACTTAATATAAATCTTTTAATAGTCTTAATCTTGTAAATCATCTATTTATATTGTATTTATTAATGTTAAATCTACTGGCTTAATTCTTTGATAATTTAGAAATCTATAGATATTTTTGGAAATGTGTTTACATATATTGCCTTGAGTGATGGAGAGAGAATTTCAATTCATTAAACGTGTTTATGTTTTCCCTGCTCTCAAAATCCCAAGGGATGGAACGCACAGAGAAGATGCCAAATTTAAAACTTTTAAATATAAAAAGTAGTAATAAGCTGTTTGTAAATTGTTTTTATAAAATTTCTCTTCTTACCCCCCCCCCCAATCATGTCAAGAAAATTATTTTAATTCTTAGAATCATGTACAGAATCAACGAAGGATGGTGAGTGTATTTTATTCAATTAAATGTAGATTATTTTGTTTATTATATTGTTCTCTATATATGTGTAACTTAACCTCAGTGTTAGAAATAATTCTATTAAAATACTCATAATAAAATGTATTCTTATTCAAATTGTTACTTCACAAATACACTAAATTAATAATGCTTTGATAAAATAAATGATTCTCTGTAAGAAAACTATTGTAAATGCAGTCCTATCTATAATCCCCTATGGTCTTACATAAAAGTAACATCAATAATGTTCTTTAGCTATATACATTGCATTTCTCATTGATGCAATATAATATTTATATAAAGTCAAACTGCAATTCATGTATAAGCTATAAGGTAATGAATTGTGCTATTAGTTTATTCCAGGAGTAAATAATTATTCCCCAAAACTAAATATTATTCAATGATTATATATTTAAATTTAAGATTTATAATAGTTATTATGGCTGGGTTCCTCTTATCATCATATGAATTATACATGGTTAACTGGGGATGTTCATGATTTATATATTTATATAAATCAAATTTCTTAATGTTCATTTATGTGGGTGGAGAGCTTCATAACTTCTTGTATTTTCTACATGCATTTGTATTCCTGCCTATATATACATGGTAAAACTGTGTAAGAGCAGACCAGACACCATGCCTGGGTTACTAATCCAGAGATTAGCATTGGTCTGGGTTCTGCAGGAGCTGGAGACTTCTTATGACCCCAAATCCTGGATTTAGCACATCTTTGCACTTTCCATTGGTAGGTGCCCTTGCTTAGAAGCAGATACACCTCTGTGTCTGGGAACATGCACTCCTTTGTGGTGAATTACACCTCCAGATCTCTAAATTGATCATCATCATTTATATATGCCATTGACCCCACTGTCATTGGTAGTACCACCATCCCAATTAATGTTTATTTCTAGCCTTCATCCACATTCATTTGCAATCCTAGGAGATCTAAACTCAAACCCATACACAAATGATCCCACAAAAATATATATTGTTAACTATATGTTCAAACCTGGAATGGGCTAATGGTTTATACATTCCTTTTAGATAATATAGAGCACACATCATTATTGTAAGCTGCTACTATCTTTTATAATGTCATGTAAAAGCCAATAGATCCTTCCAACCTAATATTTGTAAGTCATTCTCTCTATTATTTTAATGTTATAATAAACTAATAGGATTATAATTAAATAACTGTATATCTGTATTATGAGTCAGAATTATTCATTGATATTATAAGATGCTACTAAATAAATCAGTTAAATGTTAGATAAATGCATCCATGGTTTTGTAACTTATAGGATGAATCTTAGGCCTGAGATATGGTTATAGATAGTACATCAGATAAATAAATGATTAATAAATGAGCAAAGAAAACTTAAATGGCACTACTGAGTAGTAATGTTTTGATTACTGAAGAATCCTGAGAGAGAGAGAGTCCTTGTTCATTTCCTGAATTACATCACACTGTATAAAGAAGGGAAACTGTGTGACATCAAGGATGTTAATTAGGTGAGTGAGATGAGGAAGCTTAGGTGGAAGTTTAAACTAGGGACATAGGGGGTAACCCTGTGTCTGCTGATTGAGAGTTCCCTCTTGGTCCTTCGGTCTTGTTGACTGGTTATACAAAACTTGACCATTACAATATAAATATCAGATGATTAAGAAAAATAAATAAAGTTACTAATATTTTTTTAACTACTACCTCTATCTGTATTATTTATATCTTCTATTAGTTTTTATCTATTCTTATTCTTTTCTCATTTAATTTTGGCTTTTATTAGTTTTTCTTTTCTAACCATATTTTCAAATTTTATTTATGATAACTGTAAATAAGTTTATTTTTTCACCTTTTCAAGCTCCTATTTACCTTTTTTATTTTCTTCCCACTAACTAAAATATATTTGCTATATTCGTTTTTTTTTTAATTAAACAATTATTAACTACTATTTTAATTTATTATACCAATCGTTATAATAATCTATTATACTACTAATATATATATATATTTTTTAAATTTTATCTTTATTATTTATATGCTATATACTGACTTTTAGTTTCATTTACATTTATTTTATCTTTTATTTGGTTACTTCCGATTTTTATTAATAAGAAAAATTATGATTGCTTGCACATATCAAAAACTTAAAATCTTTGTATCATCTTAATTACTTTTTTGTCTATTAAAGCATAATCAATACCAGCTTTTACTAGTTTTTCTTTTCAAAGCATATTTTCCATTTTTATTTATGATATCTATTAAATAAATTTATTTTTTTACCTTTTTATGCCCCTATTTACCTTTTTCATTTTCTTCACACTAACTAACCTATTAACAATTATTTACTACTTTTTTAATATTATACCAATCGTTATAATAATCTATTATACTATTAATACTTTTTTTTTAGATTTTTTAAAAAAAAATTTATCTTTATTATTTATATGCTATTTTTTGACTTTTAGTTTCATTTACTTCTATTTTATCTTTTATTTGATTACTTCCAATTTTTATTAATAAAAAAATTATGATTGCTTGTATCTCTCAAAAACTTAAGGTCTTTATATTATCTTAATTTCTTTTTTTTTTTTTTATCTATAAAAACATAATCAATAAGTATATTCTTTTTTTTCTTCAGAATAATAAGTATATTCTTATCATTTTTTACTATATAAAATCATTTGCATAATATAACTGGGAATTTTTAAAGCAATATTTTTGCAGAACAACTTTAATAAATCTCACATTTACTTTAATATCTGTTTCTTTTATATGTCCATTAAAATCTAATATTATTATATCAATTACTTAATTCTAAGAAATAATACTCCTTTATGTTGTTTATCTTATAATCAATGAAATATAATATAAATCTTTATTATATAATCTTCTATTATATAGTTATAAATCCTTTCATTCTGTATAATGTTTCCCCTCTTTTCTGTGACCATATAAATTAATTCTATAATCAAATTATCTATAAGTCCAAATCTAAATCCAGATACATTCTAAACAATTTATTATACTTTATCTTTTGTACTAAATTAATTTTCCCTATTTTTTTAATAGCATCTATTCTGTTTAAATTTTCATGCAGATATTTCTCCAAAACATTCTTTTTCATTTTTTATAAGAGTTTCTAAATAATTAAGTCTACTTTATCTTCTTCATCTACAAGTTCTTCCCCTTTCTCCATTTTCTTTTCTCTTCTCTTGTATATTTTAAAAAGTCAGCCTTTATATCTTTATTTATTCATTTCTATTTTATTTTTTATTTTTTCTTATAACTACTCTCATCTTATTATATTTTTTCATTACCACTTCATTTTCATAATTATTAATTCTTGTTTTCTCTTTAGCTAATTTTTTTTTTTTTATTAATATTTTTTATTTGCCTACCTGACATTAAGTAGAGCATATTTTTCTTAAGTATATCCACTAGTTTAATCTTATTATTAAATGATTTAAAAACGTTTACTAATTTTATACTATTACTTATGATTGCTTTCAAAGTCATGTGTTGCTTAGTTGTGTGGTATAGAGTAGCTGACTCTTAAGATAATTCCATGAATTATAGCCTAGCTCAGATATTTCTGGTCCTTAAACTTTTTCAGTATTTTATTTGATTCTAATATCTTCCATCAAAATCATTTAATCTTATAACTACTATAATATTATTTTAATTTAGATCTTTTAAATATTAACAACTCTCTCCATACAGTAATGCCATCTAGTGTAAGCCATAGTAATCAATTGATGCTAGAATGCTTGCACTGAGTGAAACTACTGCATGGAAAGAATTGCTACTATTTTAACAGATTGCATAAGCATAAGATATGATGGTCATGTGATCTTTTAAACATTTGATATCTTTAACTTTCATCTCAGGTAATATATTTACTCTTTTCCTAAATGATAACCTATTTCCCTCACCTCTAATTAAAGAATTTACAATTATTTTATAATGATATATTGATATTAATAAAAAAATTCATACAGTACACAAAATTGTTTATGTATTCAAAACTATTTAAATTTTTACCAGAGTTTGAGTTTATAATGAGAAAGGAAGGAAAGTTTATTATTGGAATCATAAGAGTTCACAAATTCAAAAAATATTTGAAACCAGGAATTTTAGATCTATCTTTTTGGGGAATGTATAACAATAATACATAATGGTGCAGTGATAACTAAAAAGTTCATTTCACACATATTATGACATTGATCAGGTCTTCTCATATTTAAGTGATTTTGCATTTTAGTTTTCATTTTTTTTTCTAGATGATAGGTATAAATAAAAGATAAACCCCCTATATATTACATATTGGAATGCAAGTATTAAAAAGCCTGTACTGTAGAAAAAAAATTGATACATAAAAAAACTATAAATTGTAAATATTAGCTTGAGAATTTTGGTAGACATTATTCATATTATATTAGTAAAAGAAAAAGTTTTTTAAAAGCTATTTTTTATTTTAAAATATCTTTATTAATTTGAAATACAATTATAAAAATGAAATATAATTTATTTATTATAAATATATTTTAAGTGTTGAAACTTATGTGATAAAAAGTAACAAAACAATTGAGAAATATAACTTGTTTTTTACATGATAATTTCATTGCTTTTTAAAACATTTTCATTATTTTAGTTATTTGTAAAATAATTTTTAATAATAAGTATGCAAACAAAAATTTATTTGGACACAAACTTCATTATTTTTATGGATTGAGTCTAGATTTAGTTGCATTAATTGCCTGAAAAAGAATTAATGGTAATCTATCTGAATTTCACATACTTTTGCAAAAATTAATAATTTTATAAAATATCATAGAATTTTTTTTTATTTAAAAAATATTAAATTGATAGGATAAACAAATGAAGTATTAATCTTTCATAAAGCTCAAGTTGATACATTATTATTATAATCACTAGATGTCAAATGATCACTGACAACTTTTGGTGTTAATATAAATAGCATCCTGCTTATACTTAACATTTACATCATAGTATATTGAGTATTAGACTTTTTTCTTATTTGTAATTTGACGTGATGTTAAGTTATTGATCCATTTATCATTAACTTCCTATAACTCTGCTAACCAATTCAAATATTAGAAATAAAAAAGAAGTAGAATGCAGAAAAATAATCAGTAAAAAAAATAAAGACTTTCTTAAGAAGAAATATAAAAAGTAGGAACATGGATCTAGTTTGTTAATAATGGAGAGAAGCATACATAATTGCTATCACAGTACTGAATCACAGCAAACAGATTTGACTGTATTCTACTTGTACTCATTTACTATTATACAAATTTTTAATATAATTTAAGTTAATACTATTACTTTAGAACAACTAAGTTTGAATATGTTATGCACATTTAACTCAACAGAGATTGAACAAAATAATAGGAACACTTGTAATATTAGCACTTTATTTTCAACATAGTACAGTTCAGAAATTAAAATATATTCTAAAATAACATTTTAATTTTACATAAAAAAGTGATGAGGTATATCTAAAAATATCAATATCATAATTATGGAGTAAAAATATTGAACTTGTATAAGCTTAGAAAGGTTTACAGTGTAGTGCTCAATTAGATGGAAAGTTGGTGTCCAAAACTTGTGTATTGTTAAATGTGCCAAAATCAACAATTTTAAGAATGATGGTTGCATTCACTAATGTTGTAGAATCAAATTTATTACTATTTTTTCTGATCAAAATTTAATATGTATTATAAAGGAATGTATTTAGAAAATCATAGTAGAACAAGGATCAAATAAAACAGCCTATCATAAGATTTATAAAATGCCAATTCATTTAAATGCTGTTGATGTTATAAAGATAAAATAGATAAGGGATAATTGGGAGTGTGTTATATAATAATTCATTATTTTTTCACTTTGGTTTTTTGTTGTTGCAATTTTTGACTTCAGAACATTGTGATAAAAATTATCATAATTTTGAATGTCATATTATAGTTACTTCTTAATCTATTCATTATTCTTCAAAGATGCTCCATAGCTACACAGACAAATATGGTTTGAGAAACATGAGAAATGTTATAAATCTTCCAAAAATCCTCAGTTACCTGATTTAAATATTTCTAAATCTTTGTGGCGATTCTTGAAAAAAAAAAGAAAAAAGGATGGCGTATGGCCTCCATCTATCGGGAAAAAATGTTTTTTTTTTCTCCCATTGGCTTAATATTCTTTTTGATAACTTTAAATATTATTATATAATTCCAATTCATGTATTGAAGAATATAAATAGTTCTTGATGCACATGGTCACTCTACACTATATTAGTAAATATATTAAGCTGTTCAAAGCAGTGTATTATATAACAAAGATAAGAAGGGGTTCATGTTATTTTGATCAACTCCTGTTTGTATGGAATATAAATTAACAATTTATGGGGTAAAATATTTAGAGAATTTAATTAAGAGAGTCATTAATAGAGATGTGAAATTTGAATGTTAACGAAGTATAAAATACTTTGTGTTTACTTAGAAAATCAGAGAATAATATAATAAGCAATATGAGCATTAGAACTCCTCAGTATAGAATTTTAAATTTATTTACATACCCTGAGAAAATAATCTAGTTATTAGCCATAAAATAGATATTTTGAAAAAAAATTAAGAGTTTCTTGCTTTCCCTAATTATTGTTTTATTATCTGATTTTTTAATATTAAAAATGAAAATGTGCCTAGTCAAACTTTTTTGTGTATTTTGAAAAGTTTATCCATACAAATAAATTACACTTTAATTATGGAACAATCTGTCACTTATTTATTCTATATTTATCATTTATGATTGTCAAATTTTATTATTTTGAAGAATATAAATTAATTTATAGATTATATATGAAACGTTTATTTATTCTTATACAATCCCCTTTAAAATGGTAAACTGTGGTATAATAATAAAAAAAAATGTATTAAACGTCTCTAACTCACCTGATGAGCTAAGGTTATTAGCCAAAATACATGTATAATGAGAGAGAATAGTCTGGAATTTTTATGCTTGTGAATACCTATAATTTAATGGAGTTTGAGATTGCGGATACTCTTGATAAAAATTTAAAACAATTTAAAAGTATATATATATATAGTGATTTCTAATTATAATTCATTTATTTCCGAAATATTTAGCCATTTATTAAGTTATTCTTATGAAAATATTTAGAAACAGTAGATTAAGTTTTCTAAATTTCTATTAATTATAATTTTTAAATTTGTAGCAGTTATAATTTTATTCATGAATAAAATTAGAATTATACTTACTCTAGGAATATTCGTGTCATTTATGTCCCAGTCAATTTCAGAAGTACTCGAAGTTTGGCATAACGTCATAGTCCGTGGAAGAAATATAAAACTAAATTATCTTTTTACCCGATTACGTACGCCTTTTGTTATTCTAAAAGAGAAGAGAGGATGGGAGAAAAAATACAACGATTACAAATTAGAATAATTATGTTAACAGTAATTTATGGACATCTCGGAAGTAAATATTACCTACAGAATTCGAATTTAAAAATCATATCGTCTTCAACTATGGAATACATATGGAATCCCCCCTTAATCTTTTAGTCTTAGATATACATTAAATTTAAAAGAATTAGTGGACGATAAAAATTTTAAATTTTCCTTTACTGATAATAATAAATATCCATGAAATGCCCCAATTAAAATTAAATACAATTTTAGTTAATAATTGATAGTCCTATTTCAAATTAAATAGTCGCGATAATTTAAGCAGTTTAATAAAAATACAATAAACAAACAAACAAAAAAAGTTGAAACGAACTATAAATCTATCTTTTAGCAATTAAATTTCATTAAAAAAAATCAAAAGAATTTTTATTTTGTTTTAATGGTAGTTTTAATTTATATACATGTACACTCTTTTTTAAACTTAATTACTACAATTAAATATTCATCTTATTTTTTTTTTAAAAAAAAAACTACTTCAACTATAGCTTAAAAGTGTATGCCCCTATAATCTTTTAATTCTAAAATAAAAATCGGCAACACTTACTCTTGTTTGTAGCAATCCGTGGTTTTTGAATTCTAAACCCTATCAAGGTTCATTTCTTCATCCGCGGTTTTCCTCACTAGAGTATACTCCAACTTTCAACTCTTCTACAACTTTTGCACAAACGTCAGTGGCCCATGCGGTGTATAACTCTTTCTAAAACTTGCAGTTTGTTTTTGCTAGTTCTGAGTGTGACCTGTCGAGCTCCGAGCTTTTGTAAGCTGTCCGCTATTCCAATTTGATGAAAGACTTGTTTGGCAGTATAGGCGAATGCTGAGGGAATTGTGGTTGCCTCTCGGCCCGTCACCTGTCTGTTTGCTGCACTGTATTATAATGTCTCTAAACGAGGCCTTTGTCGCCACAACAATTACCACGAACTACATTCACCACACGCTCCCAGAAATGAATGCTACTCTCCATGAGTCGTACTTGTGTAATTTACCGGACCTCTCCAGTAAATCTTAACGGCCGAAACTAGCTAGTTTTCCCGAATAGATCAAAACGCGTGATACGTAAATAGAGTTATGGTTATATTGCAAGAAATTCAAAACTAGTGAAAGCGACTACTCGCTGGGCGTGAAATTTAGTAGACATAAGAGCCGAAAGAACAACGTAGATATATAATTGTTTAATTTTACGCTAGCAATAATTTCTTAACTTTGGAATTGGTAAAGATTATATTTTCTAATTATTTAAGAATATAGAAACTTGGATACTATATAGTTATTTATAAACTGGGGGGTGGTGGATAAAAAAGGCAAGATAAAAATATGCAAATACCTGGTTTATGGGAGAAAGCCAGTCTTTTATTCGGTTTCATCAATTCTTTTTATTTAAATATTCTTTCTCTCTTTTTGTAATTGCTCGTTAATGTTCAAGTGTTTTTACTGGGGGGACGACTTATGAAAATTATTTAAAAATCATGACTTTGATTAACTTTTTTATTTCATAATGAAGATTACATTAGTTGATTTAATTAATCATTCTTTTTGAAATAGACTTTATATAGATTTAATTCTCCAGATTGAGACTTGATCAAATGGAAGCTTAGTAAATATGTCTGGATGTGTTGTATATAAATTGTATACTATATTTTCAGAAGCATTATTTTCAAATATGCAGAAATTTTGAACAAAGTATCTCAATATAAAATTTCTCACATTATATATCCATATGTAAATATAGTTTTATTATTTTCATTACTATTAAAAATAATTCTATGAATTTGCAAATTTATAGAACAATAAGCAATTCAGAATTAAACTATTTTAATGATTTAGGCATAATACATTTTAAGAAACCATTATTGCTTGTCGCTGAACATCAATGCGTTTGATATATTTCTCTCAAGCAGTAAATACTTAGTCTTTCATATACGTGTATATGTTACTTCAATTCAAAGTTAAAAATTTCAACTGAAGAGC